>JAMPIV010018460.1:237500-434974 GCA_024509875.1 Oreohelix idahoensis
TTTCTAATAAATTATGGAACGTTTTCTGTTTCCATACGACATTAACTTCTGTCCTCAGATCTCCAAAAAGGATAAGCCCCCAGCCTTTTAAATGAAGGATGTTACCGATATGTAAATACGTAGCACAGACAGTCCAACAGTGGCCAAAAATAATCAAGAGTAACTAATGTGGGTCTTCAATGGTGTCTACCTTCGCACAAGATTACTCTTGGCAGAGTTGTAGGTAGAAGGATAATGATGCTTCTACCTCAAGGCAGTGTACACAAGATATTCAGAAAAGCGAGTGTTAACGTCGAAATGCTTGATAACATACAAATGGTGATAAAGTCTATCACCGGGTAATTAATTGATAAAGTTCTGTTGATGTATATTTGGTAAAGTATCTCTCTGTTGAAGTGATTAGACTGTTGTAGTACATGCGCCCACACAGAGCAGATGATAAATAGGTTAGCTCTGTATTGTCCCTGTGTATAAAGTCTGTAGTGAGTGGTATGAAGGGTACAGTCACTCACCCTGTACTGTCAAGCATAGATCAACGAATCAGACTAGTGTTCATTTCCAATTGACAGCACATCATTTATTTACACAGCAACATCAATCCGATACGATACACTACACAGGTACAACAGGATACACAAAAATCAATAATAATCAATTGCGCAGAATGTTACAGCTGTTCAGTATGATGTAAACCCTGTTTACATCGCAGTTCTAATGTTACATCAGTAAATTCACCAGAACGACTGCTGACAGTGCAGTTACAACACCCGCCACACAGGCGTACATCTATAGGACTCCCCCAACGACTGCATCCCCTGCAGTTAACAAAACGCCATACAGGCTTGAATCTATATATACTAGCAGTTCTAATGTTCCACCGGAACGACTGCTGATACTGCAGTTACAAAACGCCACCCAGGCTTAAATCTATATATACTCAAAAGACTGTCCGCTCTGTAGTCTATAAGTAATCTGGCCTACACAACTCCTGGCCTTATAATCTTTTCAATAACTCTATCTGTTCCTGGATCCTTAAATCTATATATACTCAAAAGACTGTCCGCTCTGTAGTCTATAAGTAATCTGGCCTACACAACTCCTGGCCTTATAATCTCCAGAAAACTCTCCCTCCATAAGGAACAATGGCCTTACTATCTCCTAGCGCCGTTCCTGCACAATAGAAATCCATCAGGGAGGTAAATATGATCCAAAACATCGGCCTGTAGACACCAAGGCCTCAGAACATGTCCTTAACATAAAGTACACCTTATCTTCTCTTATCTTCCCTTATCTCATCTTAAGTACACCTCGAAAAATGGCCAAATATCGTTCCCGAACACTACCCTGGGAACACACACAAGATACAGGGCTGACTCTCCAGTCACCCGCCCAAACTTAGACTGCCCTCCGACTGCTACGGGAACACACTTCCCGCCAAACAGTCACCGGACCCGGCTGTTCACGGACTCCCCGTGAGCTATTCACAGCCGGCCGAAACCAGTACAGAATAACTAAAATGACTAGCGCTCACACGCTTTCTGTACACTCTGTTTTCTAACATATAAATGTTTAAACAACTCACAATTAAACCAGCCAACAAGTGCGACAACCCTGAATTCACACTGTATAATCAGTATAGTACGTATCACTCCCCTTTGACCTTAACAGCGAGAACATGCTGCATGAGGCTGAACAAATGTTAACTCTAGTATATGCCGTCAACTTTTGTGAAGGATAGAGCTATCCTTTTTTTTTTGGTTCAAATTCGTTCACATTTTCCTTCAAATTAGTTAGCTCATTCAAGCCTACAGTTGAGGTAATTTAGTAAATTTCGTCTTATTATAATTGTACAGCTCTGTTTAAATGTATTTAAGAAATTTTCTGATATACGGATGTAACAAATTCAGAATGATTAAATCAACTTTAGAGTTGTCTTTATGCAAGTAACAAATTTAATAATCAATTATGTTTTAACAGTTATTAAAATGAATAATTCCTTATAGACAAAGTTGTCACTGGATGATGTTATGGCGTAACAAAATGGGACAGTTCACTTGGCAGCTTTTACGTTTTACTTAGCTGCCAACGGTTTTATGGTTCTGCTAGAGCTGATGTTTGGTTCTTTGTACATGGATGACTGATTCACACTCGTCACTTGTCAAGTTTGAAAGTTGCAGCACATTCCAAGAAGTGTCATGGAGTAATTACCAAGCTGTTCCCGCCTCTGTAAGATCCGTCTGATGATAGTGTCTAGTGTCGACTTCAATCCACTTATACCCTCACTTGTTCCAGAGATAGTACCCTCAACTGGTACCATCAAGCCTATCTTTAGGCTCACAGACTGCTGAATCAGAGAAATAGTTTAAGGGAGATTGACGACGCCTCTTACACGTGGTATGGTGTGTTGTTATTTTAGCAATACGTTCCTACTTTGATGTGGTGGTACATGTTCCTCAGATTCCGGTTTTCCATGTTAAAATGGTGTAGTTGTCCTGGGGTCCAAGTCCTCATGATGCTCAAGCAAGGTCCGGTCTGGTAAATGAAATCTGCTGCTATTCTTAACTCTGGCAAGGTCTGTTTGTCTTCTTAGCGCGAGGTGAATTTTCACAGTGTTCTAAGCTGACCAAAGTGTCAGGTTATATTACACTTCGCTGCCCCCGTAGTACTTTGTTACGATTAAGGTAGGGTCCATTAAGGAATTTGTTGTTTTTCTTGTGTTTCGAATATCCTCCGATCGTTTCAAACCCTGTGTGTATGTGGAGGTTATTATTGCTAAGGCTCTAGTTTTTAGGTGCCAGAGTCGCTTGCTCACAAATCCATTTATGGTTTATAAAGTTGTGTTGAATATTTAGAAAAACGGTTTTTATTTTATTTTTTTTTTAAATTCTTGAACTGACATGAACAAAAAGCAAAAATCAAATGTTAGCGAAATCTGATTAGTTGACGGATTCGTAGAAAATGTTGTGGGCTAAGTAAATTACTTTAAATTTAACCTCGAATTTTAAAAAAATCACGTACCTTTAAAGCAGTATGTGGAAAAATATACAGAAGATACAAAAATACATACAATTTAGTATAATAGGGGAACAACAGAAGTGATTGCGTCATTAATAGGCTGGACTGCCCATGGTAAATTTCCGGAGTTATGTGTTGCGGGTCACACTAATGGCCCGTCATCGAAGCAACATTTTTTGGTGATGCCTAGATGGCAGGGAGGATTGTGTGATCCGCTTGCATAGCTAAGCAGGGTTGTTGCACGGAAGGTTGTGGGTTCGAGTCCTGGGTAAGCCACTCATGCCTGTTGTTTATCTGTTGTCTATTTTTCTACTTCTTTATTTCTTACGAGTGCCTGAAAACATATCTTTATGTTTGTCTAATATTTATATAAAAGTACATACATGACCGATGTCTGCATTAGTTTCATCGTGACTTTGTGAGTCTGGGGTAAGAACTGCACACACTGAAGACACTGTCTGTAAAAATGCTTTCACATAACCGAGATGTTTCCTTTTATTTATGTGTGGGTCTCTATGTGTTTTTTTTACAAAATATCCTTGTTTGGCGAGGTTTGCGATGTTAAACCTAGACACAGTGTCCGTCCGTCATATTGGGACGCATGTCCAATTTTGTGTGTGTGTAAAGAACATTATTTTCTGTGAAAGGCATAATGACCAGCTAAGAAATAACTTCATGAAGTTACCCAGGAGAACCTAAAGAGTAACTCTGCTAATTTCAAGAAGAGTTTCAAAGGATTCGCTGGGTGCTTACAATTAGTAATTACAAGAATTATATAATTATTCAAAACGATTCAATACCTCTGAGAAGAATAAGAACAGTGTGTGCTAATGATGCTACACCACGTGACTGAAGTAAATATATAGCAACGACTGTTGAACTCTCATCTCATAGTCGTATCCCATTCTACCGCTGGGTGTAGAGGCTTCCCAGGGTGCGCCTTGGATGTGGGGTCAACACGCAATCAAATATTAAGACAAACAGGTGATTAGCCTGTTGTGAACACAATTCAAATGGTTGATGTCGGAATAGTTTTAACTTGACCCAGGTTTTTATGTTTTGCGGGCAGTGTGGAATGGATAAGTCTACCTTGGTCCGAGTGACAGAGTGGTTAAAGTGCTGGTCTTTCGCGGCTATGGTCTTGGGTTCGATTCATGGTATCATTACGCTCCAGTTTACCCAGCTGTAAATGGGTACATGACTTTGCTCTTGAGTTAGGGAAGAAACAGGAAATGTGGAAGGGAACTGGTCACGCCCATCACGTGACAGCTGGACGTAGTATAAATAAGTCTCTAACACTTCGCTCACCTACGGCAGTATCTGTTATGGGACTACCTTGACCTTGATGAAACCTTATCTTGTCAAAAGAAAATAGAATGTGTCCAGAATGGTGATCCATAACTTAATTTGGGCTAGGATCGTAACACTCGGTTTTTGCGAGGAATTTTTCCTAAGATCAGTTACATTTTATTACATTACAGACTGATAGCGTTTATAATAAATATTGATAACACGTTCTCATTACACCCATTGGACTGGAAGTGTGCAGAGGTCAGGAGGGGCTCACAATAATGTTGTGTCATATATGCTTATAGGGTCACGGGGCAACAATAATTTTAATACAAATGTTACGCTGAAAATAAACAAGAAAATCGGTATTTTTGTCTTCTTTTTTTTTTAAAGGAAAGAATTTTATTTTATTTATTTTGAGTAAAAAGCAACTGAAAAGGAACTTTCTTGACATTCGTCTGTCCTTGCCGTCTAAATGCGGTGAATGAATTGTCTTTCCTGCAATGGTGATTTCCGTTGTCTCATCTGCGGCCTTGTCTTGAAGGAAACACGTTGGGAAAAAGAAAAGGGTGGAGGGGAACTCAGAAAATGTATATTCAGTTTGATGCAGAAGCAAGAAATAAAGTCTGGAAATGTAATCAGATGGATGCTGGTCATAAGTGTTGTAAAGTGTATGTTTGACCACATTCCTGCTTACAACGTTGTATCCCTATTTGGGGTGATTAATTTAATAAAGAGCGTCATAGCTAAATGTCCCAGGGTAGCATACTCATTTTTATGTGCCGAATGTTACGCCTCTGCTATAGAGCCCCACAAAATTGGAGTGTGGAGACCTGCTTTTGGGCACACAGAGGTGTTTGACGTGAGCAGTTGACTGATGAGAACTCACGGCTTACTTTCTTGGCGATATCAGATATCAGCAGCCTGGGAAAAACACAACACAAAGTTAACTTTTATAAATGCTTTCATTTACTAAGTAATTATGATAAAACAGAAACTGATTGTCAGCTTTGTCATCAAACGACAAATGTACGAACGTTTTACTTGCCAAAAATATGTTTTCTTCAATTTATTGCGAGCCAAATTTATCATATGCCAAATTAATCGCCATTTAAGCTCATAGTAAATCACATAGTTAGCATATCATATATCACAGGCCAGATTCACCATGAGGTGATCTATAATTATTCACGTTGACAATAACAGCTCACTGCGACTGTTACTAATACAAATATGTACTACCTCCTTTTCTATTGATGTCTAGTTATACTACTCATATCCGACTTTTACTATTACTACTTGTCGCCCCTACTACTAATATTTATAGTATTAATACTACTACTTCTAATACCACCAATATTACTACAACTACTACTAGTGTTACACCATGCACTAGTAAGTCTTTTTACATCTACTATTACTAACTACCTCTACTGCTTAATACTACCATTGCTACAACGACTACTGATACTATTACTACTACAAATACTACTGTTACCTGCTAAAACTACAACTAATAAATATTACTCATAGTTAATACTAACGCAAGAATTACAAAAACTAGTAACTTCTATTACTAGCGACTATTACTACTAATAACTACTACTGCTACTATTACGACTACTGGACTACTGCTAACGCTTACTACATACTACTCCTAATTCTAATTATAATACTGCTACTAACTACTAATCGCATGCACATTACTACTGCTACTACTTAGTACAACTAATATTAGAACTACTAAAGTAATGCCTACATTTTACCACTCTAGTTTTTCTCTGTGTTTGCCATAATTATGAGCTACAAGAAAGTGCTCAATAATATCTTATAGAGCGATCACCAGCAACATAATGGCTCTTGAAAAAGTACGGAAATCAAACCTGATACAGGTTTTTTTAAAAGTTGATCCCTTTAAATACCCTTAAAGGATATTGGGAATATGATGTTAGGGCCGACATTTTCTTGACCATACCGCACACTAGGATTGATGTGGTCAGCGCACTAGGGTTGATGTGGTCAGCATCAAACAGGCCACTTTTAATCTTTCCAGAGTTACTCTGGTACTCAATTCATGAGGCTGAATCGACCCAGAAGCGATCTAAAAAATCCCACCTCAACTGGTGATCGAACCATTGACTACTGAGCTCGGAAACCAGTGCATTAACCACTGACACTATGGGACAACGTTTAGCTAAATGTTTTACTGATTGTGTGCGACAAATGCAATAATAGTGGGCTAAAGGTATACACAGAAAGAATATGTAAAAGGAAATCAGCTAATATGTCGTCCTGTGGGGTAGTAAATCGGTATAGTCAAATTTAAAAAGAAAAACAATCATGCAAAGGTATCACAACAAAAAAGGGCCGTTTGTGTGTCTTCGTCTTCTTCTTCTTCTTCTTCTTCTTCTTTTCAATTTTTGGACAAACTTGAAAATGCTAGAATCGAGCAGATGTCAGCATATCGTCACCATAATTTTCACTGAATTAGCAGACTTTCAGGCTACATGATCTATTTGATAAAATCGTTCAGACACAACATATAAACGCATGACGCCGTTGCACGACGTGGCTCTCAGAGACCAGTTCATACTGTGATTAAAAGCCGCTTGAAGTTTTTAAAAAAACAAACTTCCAACATACCAAGGTGAGTTTCTTGTAAACTTCTAACGTACTTTTAAGAGGTCAAGATGATGAAGTAGATCAAATCACAAATTACTGTAGTGGTTTTAATGGTATTGTATGATTGTGATATTACTCAGGGTGATGCATGAGGTCTGCTGTGAAGGCTCCTGAGATAAATGTAGCTGTGAATTTTCAGAAGGCCGTTCTTGCTACCACTACGACCTCACACCTATCTTTTTTTACTAATGAATGTGGCTACGTTAAAATTCTAGGGTACTGATATGTAATGTGTTGTGGTAGTTTACATGACACACTCACAGATATTTAATAAGTCTAATAATATTAATAAAATGTTATAACACACTGAACTAACTCAAGCTGTGTAAAATTTTGATAGAAAATTTTCTTTAAGTTTATTTGTTCTGAACCAAGGTTTTATTTTGGTCAGAACATATGAAAGGTTTTGCAATTATGAATGAAATGCATGAATATATGGCATAATAAATGAAAGGTGTGTACATATGTATTTTTACAAGACTAGTTACTATTACTACTGTTTATAGTTGTAATTTATCTGGGAGAACGATTAATGGATGTGCTGTTGGGGTGGCCTCATCACTCCCTGTCTATGGCGACTATACATTGTCCATTTATTGATGGGCATATAATTGGTGTGTTAGAAAATAAGTTGAGTTGGTGAATTTCCAGCAGGCCAGACGCTCACGTATCTTGAATGAGTAGTTCTGGTGCTGGAATCTGGTGGCCCCACCTCTCCGTGCTTGGGGGCAATATCAGGCTGCTCTGCCAAAATATAAAATGCACGGGTCCACTCTTGTATTATTTAACACCTCATTTGACACCACATTGGTGCCAAATAAAAACTCACAGTTCTGCAATAAAAGTATTGGTCATGTGTCAGAATTCCATCCTTTAAACCATTTCTGGACACAACACTACACACAACAACACCACATAGACGGGTCAGATCTCTTTGACCATACAACACATCTTACCAAGTTGGTTTCACATAGGATAGGTTCCCCCAGACTACATATTCTGAAATATGTTCATTAGCTTCCTGCCATAGAATAGGATAGGTGATATGTTCCACTGATCTCAATACTTGATCCGCCCTTCATAATCCTTGCTGGAGTTTATGTATTTTGTTTGTCTCTAGACCCTGAACTGGGGCGGGGTGTCTAGAGCGAATCTTACTTGTTGTAAGGGATAGATTTTGATATGGCAGTATCAAATCACTCGAAACATTAAATACATATTAAAATATACAAAGAAATAATTTCAGTCTTACCAGAATTATGAATATAGAACACATTTATCTGCTAGCAAAACTCAGCTGAGCTGCTGGCTTTAGTATGGCGTCCCTCTAAATATTTCAATTAGCTTCTGGGAAATACACCACTGAATTATTTACTGTGTCTACTACTGGACAGTTTATGTAGAATGGCAAAAATGCGCGTCTGAGCGCCGATAATATATTCATCTATGGCCAATCACCGCCTTTTTTCCTTTTCAAATTCAAACCTCCTACCAAAAAGTCATTTCAGTCATACCTCAGTCAAGTATGCATTATTGTCTGTTGGTCCGTCTGTCTCTACTTGCGTTTCACAAAAAAACACACTTGTTTTTTGAACCAACTCTGCCTTCCCCTACACAATTTTGCCTTTAAAGTTATTTTTAGCCACAATTCTCCACCCATCCCCTCTCTTTCATTCCAACTAGATTTTAGCACTTGAGTCTCAAGGCCGCAGTTTTTGAAAATTAGTGACATTTTTTGTTTCAATGCAGTCGCTCGCTGATATGAACAACACAGTCTTTTGTCAATATCTTTCTTATTATCTATCCGTCTGTATAAATGAAAGCATATTATTTCACTGCTCAAGATGGGCCATCCGGCCAGCTAGGTTTTATATTCCTAACATTATTATTAAGAAAAAGTTACTTTTCAAGGTTAGTTGGTTTTTTGAAATATTTTCGAGCATCTTCTGTAATGCGTTCGTCTCTGAATTCAAATAAACGGACTAAGTTATCGCAAAAGCGTCCAAGAAATGACTGTTGCGTATAATAGCTAAGGTCCCTTTTGTCGATTTCTTTACCTTGTGTCAACTTGGGGACTTGAATTTTTTTCCTTGCCCCACCAATTTCGTCTTTTTAGCCTTGCTAGTTTTAAGCACGTGTTCAGTCATATTTTTTCCTTTTGATCTCCATTCTCATCCCGTTCCAAGGGTAAACGTTTTGCCTTCACGTCCAACAATTTAATTTCCATGGCGGGTGGTGACCCGCGGCGTGGGCGATCATGTATTCTAGTAGCTTACGCATTAGTTTTTATCCCTACATTTTATCTTTGGAGATATTTTAACGTTGTATCACGGTTAATTTTATGACACATCTCCGCACTTGAAAACATGCCTACGGCAAGTTCCAAAACCAGTGATACACATAGATAAAATTACTCCTCACGCCTGTGCTGCTGTTTCACAAGGATGTAATGGGTATTCATGTGAGGTGAGTGGTTCCTTTTGCATTTGAGTTGCGATAGCCAAGGTCAGTAAGGGGGTGCTTTCCTGGAAATGTCTGTCCAGATACTTCTTTAACAGGTTTACATGATAAACTTTCTCCTTCCCCTTTTTGTCAATTTTATAGTTTGTTCTAGACACCTTCTCTAGAACCGTATATGGACCTTGCCATCCAATTTGTAATTTATTCTGGCTACCGGGTAGTAGAAGCAGCACCTTCTCTCCCACAGCTAGTTCTCTGTCCTTTGCCTTCCTATTAAAATATGCTGCATGTTTCTTCCTGGCTTGTTTCAAATTATCATTTGCCAGTTTCCATCCAGCTTTTAAACGAGTGGTCAGTTCGTTCACGTATTGGTAAGATGAGGTAACAGTCTCTTCCGCCTTCTCATCTGTCCAGGCCCTTAATAGTGCTTCTAGGGGACCTTTTATTGGCCTCCCAAATAGCAGAGTTGCGGGAGCCATCCCGGTTGAACTATGTGGTACCTCCCGATACGCAAACAATGCGGCGGGCAGGAATTGATCCCACAGATCCGGTTTTTCGTGTGCCAGCTTTCTCAGGATAGAAATGAGAGTCCCGTTGGACCTCTCTACCTGGCCGTTCCCTTGCGGATGGTACGGACTACAATAAAAGTGTCTGGCTTGAAATAGCTTAAAAACTTCTTCCGTTAGTTTCTCCTTGAACTGAGAGCCATTATCCGTCAACATTTGATGCGGGAATCCTAATCGGGTGAATATTGTAAGTAGTGCCTCTGCTACATGTTTTGAATCAATTGATGGCAGGGCTACCGCCTCTCCCCACATAGAACAAGTGTCCACCAGAGTAAGGATGTAACTGTTCCTCCTCTTGGTCCGAGTGAGAGGTCCCACAATATCCACTACAACCCTCTCAAAAGGTGTTCCCATTATGGGCATTTCCCCTAGAGTTGCAGGAGCAGTCCAGTGCTTTGGAGCTACCCTTTGACATTCTGGGCAGGATTTGACATATCTTTTTATATCCTCCGTTATCCCTGGCCAGAAGTAATGACAAGCTATACGCTGTCCTGTGGCGCTGATCCCCATGTGACCACTGAAGGGAATCGCATGCCCGAGTTCCATCACTTTATCCCTATATGAAGTGGGAAGAACCAGCTGGTTGTGACCATTTGTTCCAGTTCCGGCCTTCCTGTATAATAGTTTGTTCTTCATAAAATATTCCCCCTTGCTTGGAGGTGTGTGGCATTTGGGCAATTTTTTAAAACATGGCTTGAGTGTCCCATCCTCAGCCTGCGCCTTCCTCATCTCCTCTGGATGAGCATTTATAGGTTCACCTTCTTCCTCCTTCTTCTGTGACCTGGTCTGCACTGTCGCCATGATCACAGGTCTCTCGGGATTCCCCAAGAAGACGTATCTACACCCCAATATCAGAGGGTAGATTGGTTCATCTATCACTGCTGCTCTGATTTCTCCTTCCACATAGCGAGTTTTCACCGTTATCCTTGAGATGGGAAGTTTCATGAGTGGTATGTCCTTAGTTGCCCCTTGTATTTCCACTGTTTCTGTGGTATACTGACTTGGGTCCACTAGGCTAGACTTCACAACTGAATCATAATCCAAACCTGTATCATAAAGGCACCTTATGGTGACCCCATTACAAATAACATCCTCACAAACTGGGGGGTGATAAGGTTCCTGCTGTCCATTAGGATTAACCTTTAATCTTTGAGTCCCCGACTTCATTGCAGCAATGTTTGAAGGTTTCCTTCTACAAAATTCGGTGTTATGGTTATCTTTCTTGCACCATTTACACCATCTTTTTCCTTGGTTAAACGGTTTTCTTTCATTGGATTTTTGGTCATTGAACTGTGAGTTTCTGTCTCGGTAGTCATTTCTTGGCCGTTCAAAGTTTGTCCTACCTTTATTTCCCTGTTCTCTATTATCAAATTTACTAAATTGCTGTGGAGCTTTAAAATTGTCTATGTGCTTATTTTTAGCACCACGTACCTCTGCCTGGGCTGCCTGATACCTCTCAGCGACATTTAAAACCTCCCCCAACTTCTCTGCACCTTGTTCCATGAGAAATTTTCTCATGTCTGGAGCCATGGACTCTCTCAATTGCTCAATCATGATCATCTTCTTAAGATCTTGGGTCCTCCCCAGAGCAGTCCATTTCTCCAAATAGGTTTCCAGTCTGGCAGAGAATTGGTGGTATGTCTCCCCAGACGACAGTTTGGCATTTCTAAATTTCTTACGATAAAATTCACCATTTTTTTCGTACCTCAATAACAAAGCCTGCTTTAACATGTCATAATTGTCTTGGTCTTCTCTGTTCATTTTTGCGAAGACTTCATAAGAAGTACCTCTCAGTCCCTGTGATAACTTTAAACTCCACCTCTCTCTCTCTAACCCATATGTAGCTAATAACTCAAAACGTCCTAGGTATCCCTCTACATCATCGTCTTTTTCAACAAAATGGTCTAAATGAAACCCCATAGCTGATGTTGAGGCTCCCAGACTGGGCGTAGCATCTGAGGCAAAAGGGCTGGCACCATTTTCAGGAGCATGGCCTTGTAGCTCCAGCTCCCTTAGTCGTAATTCGTGCTCCCTTTGCAACCTTCTATCTTCTGCCTCCCTTTGCTGTCGTTTTTCTTCTGCCTCTAATGTTTTAGCCTCTTTGTCAGCCTCAATCTGCAGCCTCTTAAGTTCTCTATCAGCCTCAATTTGCAACCTCTTCTCTTCAGCTACCTTCCTATCTTCCCTTTCAATATACTTATCACATTCAGCGGTTACATATTGAATTAAAACCTGACCATCCATTCCCATATCCCTTGCCGCTGATCTGAATTTGGCTAGCTCCGCCATACTTTTTAAACAATTTAGCAATGACATTTAATGCGCTACCAAACTGGACCTTCATTGATCTGATTATTTCAATAGGTATCACCACTTTGCGGTTCATAAATATCATAATGGAAAGTTTCTCCTCTACTGTGCTTGTAAATAACGGTAAGGTCATCTTTAAAGAAATTAAACTTCATCCGAATCTTAATCAGATGTCTCTGAGAAATTGATAATCAATCTCGGCTGAATGAAGGACAAACCACCATTTGTCCAATATTCCTCTTCCTCTTGTAACACATGGTTCTCACATTTCTTCCAATAATCCCTGGCTATGTTCGAGATGGCGGCTTTTGTAAGTATTTCAACATCTTTTAATTTGAACGTCCTATTTTCTGTTGCTACCTGTTCCTTAATTTTAGCCCAGACTAATTCTATTGGGTTTAAGTGAGAATGGTAAGGGGGCAATCTTAAACATCTGTGACCATGTTCATGGATTGCCTTGTCTATGTGAAATATCTTTGTATGCTGTGTATTTTTTACAATTTCAAGTAATTCAGGCTTCAGGGACATTTCGTTGAATGGAATGTTGTTTTTGGTCAGCCAAATCTTTATTACATCTTTAGTACTTGATGAATTAGAAACTTTATCTTCTGGTGCCACAACGTTGTGATATGAAGCATTGTCCATTATCAAACACGACGGTCTATCCAATGAAGGAAGTACATGATTCACAATCCAATCTTGAAATATCTTGCCATTCATCTCTGTATGATAACCCCTATTATCTGTGGATTTTGAAACAAATATGAGTTCAGTATTATTTAGAAGCCCATGATGGCTGCTTCCTGGATGTGCAATTATTAGGCGCTGTCCTTTGCTGCTTGGTACTAGTCTCTTAGTTGTTCCATCAGATGATTGCCATTCTCGTTCATTACTGTGGTGCGCATTGATCCAAGTTTCATCTAAATACACAAAATCATAACAATCTCTTCTCATTTCTCTGACCTCGCGTAAATATTTGCTTCTCATTGCAACTATATGAGGCTTCTCACAAATAAGGTTTCTACCACCAACATATTTTCTAAAAGTGAATCCCAAACTCCTAATAGTCCTCCATAGCGTAGATTTGGAAATATCAATGTCATTATTCTTTCTTAATCAAATTTTCAATTTCCTTAAAGTCACTGCCTCATTATTGTGAAACATATTGCAAATTTCTCTGCGGATCAATTCTCTGTCAAAATTATCCACCACTCTTGGCCTAATTTTCGTGTGTAAAACACTGGAATTAGACATTTCAGATGTCGCTATCCAGCGGTGCAATGATCGTTTGCTTATCCCCAAGGCGTGAATAGTCCTCTTTTGTGGGTTTGAAATAGAATGATATAGTTTTCCTCGAGCAGCTTCATTGCAGAAATACTTAAAAATCCTATTTGTGATTTGCTGTAATGTCATAAAATGTACTCGCAGACTCATTTTTCCTTCTTAACCACACAATAATTTTTGTAGACACACCTCTGATTGACAATGTGTGCGTTGCACCGGATATAAACTGTTTTATGTTCAAGAAGTGCGATTTCACGCAATTTCACTCAAAAATCATGCCAAATACTTGATAAACCAAAAATGTGCAAATGAGGTCGTATAATTTACTGTAGACATTTCAATATGTGTGCGTGTGATGTGTGTTGGCAAGTAGGATTTTATATTATATCGCAAAGAGACGAAAATTGAAACCAATGGCCGCATTTTAATGAAAAATTTAATTCATAGGGTCTATACCATTTCAAATTCACACACAAAATTTCACTTAGATGCGTTATATATTCGCTGAGATATAGCATTTTGAAGTTGGGCAAAGCTAGTGAAACGTGCTATAATTACCACTGGCTGTGAAGATTCACCAACTTTTTTTTTCACTTTTAATTTTAAGGGACACTTTTAATTTCTATAATGTGTTCCCCTAATTTAATTCTCCCCCCAGGAGATCCTAATATTATTGATAGGCTAATTATCCCGGACGAGCCCCCAATATATGTAGTGGTTTTGATATTATTGTATGATTGTGATATTACTTAGTGTGATGCATGAGGTCAGCTGTGAAGGCTCCTGAGATAAATGTTGCTGTGAATTTTCAGAAGGCCCTTCTTGCTACCACTACGACCTCACACCTATCTTTTTTTACTAATGAATGTGGCTACGTTAAAATTCTAGGGTACTGATATGTAATGTGTTGTGGTAGTTTACATACACACTCACAGATATTTAATAAGTCTAATAATATTAATAAAATGTTATAACACACTGAACTAACTCAAGCTGTGTAAAATTTTGATAGAAAATTTTCTTTAAGTTTATTTGTTCTGAACCAAGGTTTTATTTTGGTCAGAACATATGAAAGGTTTTGCAATTATGAATGAAATGCATGAATATATGGCATAATAAATGAAAGGTGTGTACATATGTATTTTTACAAGACTAGTTACTATTACTACTGTTTATAGTTGTAATTTATCTGGGAGAACGATTAATGGATGTGCTGTTGGGGTGGCCTCATCACTCCCTGTCTATGGCGACTATACATTGTCCATTTATTGATGGGCATATAATTGGCGTGTTAGAAAATAAGTTGAGTTGGTGAATTTCCAGCAGGCCAGACGCTCACGTATCTTGAATGAGTAGTTCTGGTGCTGGAATCTGGTGGCCCCACCTCTCCGTGCTTGGGGGCAATATCAGGCTGCTCTGCCAAAATATAAACTGCACGGGTCCACTCTTGTATTATTTAACACCTCATTTGACACCACATTGGTGCCAAATAAAAACTCACAGTTCTGCAATAAAAGTATTGGTCATGTGTCAGAATTCCATCCTCTAAACCATTTCTGGACACAACACTACACACAACAACACCACATAGACGGGTCAGATCTCTTTGACCATACAACACATCTTACCAAGTTGGTTTCACATAGGATAGGTTCCCCCAGACTACATATTCTGAAATATGTTCATTAGCTTCCTGCCATAGAATAGGATAGGTGATATGTTCCACTGATCTCAATACTTGATCCGCCCTTCATAATCCTTGCTGGAGTTTATGTATTTTGTTTGTCTCTAGACCCTGAACTGGGGCGGGGGGTCTAGAGCGAATCCTTACTTGTTGTAAGGGATAGATTTTGATATGGCAGTATCAAATCACTCGAAACATTAAATACATATTAAAATATACAAAGAAATAATTTCAGTCTTACCAGAATTATGAATATAGAACACAGTTATCTGCTAGCAAAACTCAGCTGAGCTGCTGGCTTTAGTATGGCGTCCCTCTAAATATTTCAATTAGCTTCTGGGAAATACACCACTGAATTATTTACTGTGTCTACTACTGGACAGTTTATGTAGAATGGCAAAAATGCGCGTCTGAGCGCCGATAATATATTCATCTATGGCTAATCACCGCCTTTTTTCCTTTTCAAATTCAAACCTCCTACCAAAAAGTCATTTCAGTCATACCTCAGTCAAGTATGCATTATTGTCTGTTGGTCCGTCTGTCTCTACTTGCGTTTCACACAAAAAAACACTTGTTTCTTTTAACCAACTCTGCCTTCCCCTACACAATTTTGCCTTTAAAGTTATTTTTAGCCACAATTCTCAACCCCATCCCTTCTCTTTCATTCCATCTAGATTTTAGCACTTGAGTCTCAAGGCCGCAGTTTTTGAAAATTAGTGACATTTTTTGTTTCAATGCAGTCGCTCGCTGATATGAACAACACAGTCTTTTGTCAATATCTTTCTTATTATCTATCCGTCTGTATAAATGAAAGCATATTATTTCACTGCTCACGATGGGCCATCCGGCCAGCTAGGTTTTATTTTCCTAACATTATTATTACGAAAAAGTTACTTTTCAAGGTTAGTTGGTTTTTTGATATATTTTCGAGCATCTTCTGTAATGCGTTTGTCTCTGAATTCAAATAAACGGACTAAGTTATCGCAAAAGCGTCCAAGAAATGACTGTTGCGTATAATAGCTAAGGTCCCTTTTGTCGATTTCTTTACCTTGTGTCAACTTGGGGACTTGAATTTTTTTCCTTGCCCCACCAATTTCGTCTTTTTAGCCTTGCTAGTTTCAAGCACGTGTTCAGTCATATTTTTTCCTTTTGATCTCCGTTCTCATCCCGTTCTAAGGGTAAACGTTTTGCCTTCACGTCCAACAGTTTAATTTCCATGGCGGGTGGTGACCCGCGGCGTGGGCGATCATGTATTCTAGTAGCTTACGCATTAGTTTTTATCCCTACATTTTATCTTTGGAGATATTTTAACGTTGTATCACGGTTAATTTTATGACAATTACTCAACACAGACAACAATGATACTCATAGTCGGAAACTTTCAAAAGCCAATGCAGTCAATAAGAGATGAAATATAGAACATAAATGATAATATCATTAGCATATATGTGGAAATAATAGATCGAATATGTACACAGAGACTGCACGAGATAACCTGCATGCAACTGACGAACGTATTGATCTGAATAATGGAAGCTTCATTAAAAAAGACAACAAAACACACTAGACAAACGAACTAGACATGGTAATCCAAGATCAACTATTTAAAAGCAGATAATTGTAGAAATAGCAAACACTATGGGCATTTTTGTTGGAACTTCGTCTAGTTATGGCGAGGCCAGTACCGTCAGCAAGCACAAAGGGTCTATTATTTATGTTATGGCTCACGTCTAAATATAAAACATCCTGTTGTCTGGTAAATGATACTCATCACATACTATCGGTGTGGTGTTCTACATGATACTCATCACATACTATCGGTGTGGTGTTATACATGATACTCATCACATACTATCGGTGTGGTGTTCTACATGATACTCATCACATACTATCGGTATGGTGTTCTACATGATACTCATCACATACTATCGGTGTGGTTTTCTACATGATACTCATCACATACTATCGGTGTGGTGTTCTACATGATACTCATCACATACTATCGGTGTGGTGTTCTACATGATACTCATCACATACTATCGGTATGGTGTTATACATGATACTCATCACATACTATCGGTATGGTGTTCTACATGATACGCATCACATACTATCGGTATGGTGTTCTACATGATACTCATCACATACTATCGGTATGGTGTTCTACATGATACTCATCACATACTATCGGTGTGGTGTTCTACATGATACTCATCACATACTATCGGTGTGGTGTTCTACATGATACTCATCACATACTATCGGTGTGGTGTTCTACATGATACTCATCACATACTATCGGTGTGGTGTTCTACATGATACTCATCACATACTATCGGTGTGGTGTTCTACATGATACTCATCACATACTATCGGTGTGGTGTTCTACATGATACTCATCACATACTATCGGTATGGTGTTCTACATGATACTCATCACATACTATCGGTATGGTGTTCTACATGATACTCATCACATACTATCGGTATGGTGTTCTACATGATACTCATCACATACTATCGGTATGGTGTTCTACATGATACTCATCACATACTATCGGTATGGTGTTCTACATGATACTCATCACATACTATCGGTGTGGTGTTCTACATGATACTCATCACATACTATCGGTGTGGTGTTCTACATGATACTCATCACATACTATCGGTGTGGTGTTCTACATGATACTCATCACATACTATCGGTGTGGTGTTCTACAACGAAGAATGAAGCATTGTTCAACGACAAGGAAATAAGGATGGAGAGGCCACAATGAAGACTGTACGCGCCAAGTAAATGGTTCGACCAAAAATATTGGACCAATGTAAGAGAACAATGATAGCAGACGTGTCATCCTGCTGGAAACTAGAACAGAAATGAATATAGTTGGTGTAATATCAGACAACAAACGAGTGATAATGAATGCGTGAGAATGTTGTGAAAATAAGCTAATATCTGAAGTCTGCCGCACGTGAGGCAGACGATGATTTTCTTCTTCTCCGTTCAGCTTATAATCGTGTTAAATCTGCAGGCCTGTCACCAGGACGATGTACACAGTAATTTTTAGGTCAGTGTGGCAGCCCCATAACTTCTGCCTGAGCTCAGCAATACCTGGCCAGGTCAGTGTGGCAGCCCCATAGCTTCTGTCTGAGCTCAACACCACCTGGCCAGGTCAGTGGGGCAGCACCATAGCTTCTGTCTGAGCTCAACACCACCTGGCTAGATCAGTGTGGCAGCACCATAGCTTCTGCCTGAGCTCAGCACCACCTGGCCAGGTCAGTGTGACAGCACCATAGCTTCTGTCTGAGCTCAGCACTACCTGGCCAGGTCAGTGTGGCAGCACCATAGCTTCTGTCTGAGCTCAGCACAACCTGGCCAGGTCAGTGTGGCAGCCCTATAACTTCTGTCTGAGCTCAGCACAACCTGGTCAGGTCAGTGTGGCAGCACCATAGCTTCTGCCTGAGCTCAGCACCACCTAGCCAGGTCAGTGTGGCAGCACCATAGCTTCTGCCTGAGCTCAGCACCACCTAGCCAGCTCAGTGTGGCAGCACCATAACTTCTGTCTGAGCTCAGCACCACCTGGTCAGGTCAGGGGTCATGTGTCATCATGGGCTGGGCAGTTTTGGAGGATGTGTTCAGGGGTCAAGATTCCGGTTCCAACTGGACATTCATTTGTCTGAGATATCCTGAGGCGATAGAAGTGGCTGTCGCGGAATTGTATCCCCTACTTTGCAATAGCAGTTCAATAATGTCCAAATTCCGAGTAAACGGATGAGTGTTATAAAAGGTATCGCTCAAGAGTATTTTTGGCAGAGATGTAAATAGAAGAATGCTTCTGTTAAACGGAGCCTCACAGGAATTTTACACAATGGCAAGCATAACAACTGAGATCATAAACTTATTATTCTCCCGCCCCTTCTATGAGGAAAGATATTAACTCGTATTTTCTGAGCCCCCAGCTGAAGGCGATTCAGCAACTATTAATTGATTAGCTATGTGTATTTAATATTTAAAAAAAAACAACAACTAAATCATGCAGGTGCAAATTAATTCAGTAATGATTAAATCAACTATAAATTTATATTTACATGTAACAATCAATTATTGGTTAACACGATTTGAAATAAAGTTGCTTTAACAAGGAGAATAATCAATTAATTTTGATCATAATTGGACGATTTTCTTCAGTTTGGTTTTTATTCTCAATCTCAGATTTGTTCATTCTTAACTCGGAGAAGCTCAGTGTTCTCCACAGAAAGAACACATTATCAGGGTTGATGGCTTTAATAGTCCCGTTATTAAAACACGCTGTACCAGGAATATTATACAGCGAAAAGCCGATCAAAAGCAGGTATTTTTCTTTTTCCTCGTTTGCCATTCAAAGCAGTTTGCGAAGCAGTATGTCGTGCGTCTTGTGGTCCAGTGCATCCGTCTTCAGCATGCATTTACTTGAGAGGGGCTCCGTAGCCTTTACAGGCCAAATGCAGATGATTTGTTTACATTGAATATTACCAAATTAAATCTAGGACACGAACATTGTATAAGTTAGTTGATTATCCTTTACAGGACGTGGCAATCAACCCCAGCTTTTATTGGCTGTTTGTGATTTTTCTTGACAATTTTTTCATTCAGTAATTTGCCATTGCTTTCTGAACGGTACGGCGCTTATACCATTGTTAAAAATCCACACAAAGCGATCTGCTACCAAACCGCCTGCAGCAGGTTTCGAAGCTGGTATATCTGGATTATGAAACTGCGTTCATATCCATTAGGCCAAAGACGCCGACCATTCTATAAGACACAAACTCTATTAAGTTGTATCATCACGCATATATCTAACATTAGGAAATTGTAGCAATTACAACAATAGTCATGATTTAAATGTGTATGACTTCAGAAACGCAATGTCTAAAATATATTTCGTTAATCGAGACTTAGAATTAGGACTCGGTGAAAACCCGAATGAAGCAAGGTTGGTAGGTGTAAAACAAAAAAACAAAAGAACGAATTAGGAGATTTAGTTGTGATGTTGGAGAAGATCAGTCTGGACGGCTAAGTAATGTCCTGGTATCGTACAGTGACAACAGAAGTGTAAGACACAAGCACACAAGGCAAAAATAATTTATTTACTTTTATTCAGCACGGATGAGAACTTTGACATTTTCTTCACGGGGCAAGCTAAGAAACAAGTACTTAATATATTGTAATAAAGAGCAAAACATGCGGGTATCATATAATAAACGTGAACAATGAGACAAATAAACAGTTGTGGATAGACATGATCACCTTAGCCAGTCAATAATGTGTTCAGGGAAGACACTATGTGAAAAATTAATAATATGAGTTATCATTTGAATCTAAATGACATTTTTTGTTCTTTCATTATTTTTTTTTCCATTATTATACAAACTAATTGGCAAAGTCTGGGAGAGAGGTAAAATACCAGCAGAATAGAAGGAAGATTATCTGGTCAAGTTGCCCAAGAAGGGAAATTTACAAGAGTGCACAAATTATAGAGGAATAATGTTACTATCAGTGCTGGGAAAGTATTTAACAAAATTATCCTTGAGATATTAAAAGAGTCTTCAGACAAGCAATTGAAAGATGAACATGCAGGTTTTCGTCAAAACAGATCCTGTACAGACCAGATAGCCACATTGAGAATAATAGTTGAACAAAGTCTGGAATGGAATTCACCGCTATACAACGGATTTGTGGACTATGAACAGGCATTTGACAGTGTACATAAAGAATCACTATGGACATTGAAAAGGCATTATGGAGTTCCCATGAAGATCATTAACTAAATAAAGAAGACTTATGACGACAAGACATGCAGATTTCTTCATGAAGGACATATTGTTTTTAGATAAGAACGTGAGTGCGACAGGGATGCCTCTTGTTTCCATTTCATTTTCTTACTAAGAATAGATTGGGTTATGAAAACATCGACATTACACAACAGAATCCACTGGAATCTGCCTAAACAGCTTGATGATCTTGATTTTGCGGATGACCTGGCTCTTCTGTCCTATAACCATAATCAGATGAAAGACAGAATGAAAATACTCGATGAGAGGTCACAACAAATTGGTCTGAACATAAACCGGGAAAAGATAAAGATTATGAGAATAAATGCAAGAAATGATAACAGGGTTGAACTTGAAGAAACACCACTACAAGATGTAGAATCGTATACATAAGTTTGGCAACAATTTAGACAAAGTTGAAGGGACAGACAGTGATATCAAAATAAGAAAACAAAAAGCTAGAAGAGCTTACATTGCATTGGGAAACATATGGAGAACAAGAGAAATCAAGTCCAATACGAAAATAAGAATCTTCAACTCGAATGTCAAGTCAGTCCATGTTGTGTGGCTTTGAGACACGGAGAACAACAAAAACAACAACCAAAAAGCTACAGACTTTCATAAACGGGTACTTGCGTAGAATAGAAGGACTGAAATGGTATGAAAAAGTCACAAATGTGGAATTGATGGCTGTTGCGTGATAAATTCTCGCAACATCGTTTTATTACAATATCTATTTTATAACGCAAGGGCAACAACTGCTTGAAATTTATAGTCACTTTTCTCGGTAAGCATTTGTCTTCTCGCGTTGGTATTGAATGCAGTTAAGTTTTGAGCTGTGGTCTTTTTGCGCTGGACTGCGCATGACTGGTCTTGTTTTTTGGTCGATCGGTTTCCGCCCACCACTAGTGGAGTGAGCGATTTGAATGGCGAAAGAGATGCCTCGCTGAAAGAGGATCTCCGCTATTTTTTGTTCTGTCAGGGATGTGTAGTCCACTTAATGGATATTTCGTTTATTCGAGATAATACCTCTAGTGTTTCCCACATGCCGGGAGGCATAATATTTCTGTGTAGTTCCTGAAGGCAAGGTAAATTGACTTTTCATTAACTCTATCGATTTTGGGTCGTGAGCGATTTCGATTCATAGCCTGTCTTCGAAAGTCGTCGTCACGAGATGTTTTCCCAGCTCACATGTCGCTGTATTGTACTGCATCGGTTGATGCATGTCCCAAGGACCATTACTTAATAATAATAATAATAAATTCTTTAAGCGCCAAACACGGCGCATAAGGCAGAAACCAGTGCTCTCCAGGTTGTTCGTTGTGACGCCACTCCTCTTAGCTCTTGCACATTATTTAGGCCCAACGTTCTTCCTTCTCTTATTATTGTTCTTCTGAGTGTTTCTTTTGGTCTTCCTTTTTTCCACTTACCCTCAGGAACCCAAGTGAGCGCCTGTAGTGGTATTCTGTTGTTTTGCATTCGTAGGACATGACCGATATATGACCATCGTCTTTTCCTTATATAGTCGGAGACATATTTCTGCCTAGAGTCTTCTCTTATTTGTCGATTAGTCTTGAATTCTTTCCAACTGATGTTCATGAGTTTTCTAAGACATTTGTTCTCGAATGTATTCAGCTTGTTCTCCAATGATTTTGTTATTTTCCAACTCTCACAGCCGTATGTTAACACTGAGATAACATTTGAATTAAACAGACGAAGCTTGGTATGTATATTCTATGATCGTAATTTCCAAATGTTAGATAATCTAGTGAAGGCGCTAGCTGCCAAAGCAATTCTAGTATGGATTTCTCTTGTTGTGTCACCATCCTGAGTCATTTTACTGCCTAAATAATTGAAACTTTCAACTTTCTGTAGTTTTTCCCCGTTCAAGATGATATCAAAGGTCTCGTTAGAAAAGTTCATAGCTTTAGTTTTAGAGGCATTACTTGCTACTTTGTTAAATGAACTAGGTTTGGAAAACCTTTATTATCTAGAGGATATTTTTGAGGACATTATTTATACTTCGGCAGACGTGTCTGTCTTGCTGAAGTCAGACTAAGGAGAGTGAACTGATCTCATACATCTGGTTATCTCCTGGCTGTTATAGAAAAGGATGGAGTTTTTCACCTGACTACATTTACAGCACTATGAAATATAACATGCATCTGACTCATCATTGTAATGCTGTCTACCGTCTATTGCTGTATTGAATGTTGCTGTGATAATGACTGTTTGATGTGCCTACACATTTGCGTTACCATTTTGTCACTGTGGCGTCCACAATAAATAATGAAGAAAAACGTCAACGGCTGTTACAAGAATCATTGACTTTATACGTCGTGAGTTTACTGACGTCCTATGTGGATTGCCCTGTAATTTTTGTATGAACATTGTTTGACTGAACACATCTGCACACTACACAAAACCAGACATGCGGATACCATCCATCATCATATGGCATCACGCATCATTTGGTGGCCATAAGCTGGTTTGATTCTGGTACCAGCAAACACGGGGTCCCTTACCCACTTCATTTTCAACAAGAATTCATCAGCATCCTTCAAGAAATTAACATTCTTCAATACAGTCAACATCTTCAAAATTTTCAAAGTACTCGGCGTTGCCCGGTAAAAGTCAAAATTTCAACTTTTTGACGGAAACAAGAATTTGACAGTACCCGGCGTTGTTACATGTTGCCGGATAACTCGGACTGCTGTTATCTTTTACGCAAGTCAAGCAAGTTGCTGCTGTCAAGGTTCCAGTGCTGTCGTTTTTGTGAAGGTCAAGTGCCGGTTGAAACGGGTTGTTTTCTGAAGAAGGCCAAGTACCGATTTCCATCAACTTACTTTTGGATTAGAAGGTCAAGTGCCGAAACAACTAAACACACAGTATTTCAGAAGCTCTTGTACCATCGTGTTAGCAGTGGAAGCAGTTCAGATGTGCCATCATCGTTGGAGCTTCGCTCTTTAGGACGTTGATTGACATCCGTTTTTTCTGCTGTTCTACGATTGGAAGCCTATAAGTTAAGTGGCCTGTTTGTATGTAAACTGTGCCCTTATACTTCTGCTGAGTCTTCTGTGTATCATCTCATTCTATATGTTATATTTCTATATGTTATTTGTATATTTATATGTTTATATTTCAGCGGGTTCTCGGTTGGGTGGTGTCTCCGTTAGATTATGCCACGTCATAGAGGTCGTCTATTGTGAGCGTTTTCTGTAGGGTTTGCAAATTTCCGATACTGGTATTTGCTAAGCGACTTCTGTTGCTATTTATGTTAGCTGTGATGACATGTTTTAATATTGTTTTCGTTATTATTTCGCATTCTTTAGTTTTGTTTTGATTTGTTTGTATTTGTTAGCCTACTCTTGTCTATAATTTAGTTTCATACAACATTTTTGTTTATACACTGTGGTGTCATGTATTTTGTTTAATTATAGCGCAGATATCGTCACATTTTTTGTGATATTTCATTAATTTCTGCTTTATTTTTAGTTGATTTCTGCGAACGTTTTTGTATTGTTGCTGATCTTTGTTATTGTTTACATTGTTATTGTTTACATTGTTTGCATTGTTTACATTTTCAATGTTTACATTCTGCATGTGTTTACATAGTCATTGTTTACAGTTATAGTAATTAGTTAATGGGCTATGCTAATGCACTGTTACTACTACACTGATGATAAATGAATGATGAATAGTGTCGTGCACTATTGAATGAGAAGTGCACTTATGATCAAGAATTGAGTGCTGATATTTCATATACAAGTTCTTTGATTGGAGACTTGTTTCCCACAGAGACTGGGATAATATAATGTGATGTGAATATACAAGTGCTTAATTAAGACTTGTTACACTTAGGTTTGAAATAAATTAGTTAATTATTTCAGGTTTTGGACTCATATGTTAGACAACATGTCTACATTTGAGCACTTTATTGAGCAGGGTAAATTGCTTGGGAAGACTGGTGATAAGTTAGAAGAATTTGCAACTGCTCGATATGATAAAGCAATGGAAGCTGAACAAAAGAAACTGCAGATGCAGGTGGATGAAAAAAGATTCCAAATGGAAATGGAAAAACAAAAAAGGGAATCAGAAGCTGAGGAGAGAAAACTTCAGCTACAGCTAGAAGCTGAAAGATTTCAAAAAGAGGCTGAGAATAAAAGACTTGAAAAAGAAGCTGAAAATGAAAGACTTCAAAAAGAGGCTCAGGCTGAGGAAAGAAGATTACAGAGAGAGTCTGATGAGAGGAAAGCAAAAATGGAACATGAAGAAAAGGTCTTAGCTTTAGAGTTGGAAAAATTGAAATTGACGAGCATGAGTAATGGTAATGATTCAAACAAGGGTTCATCTTCTGGTAAGGCTAATAATGATACTTTTAAGATTAAGTTACCAACATTTAGTCCTTCCAGTGATGACATAATGTTCTATCTGGACAGATTTGAACAAGCATGTACAGCTCATAACATAGACAAAGCAAAATATGTTTATCAGTTATCAGGGATACTGACAGGTAAAGCTCTAAGTATATTAAATATGGTGGATGAACCTGACAAGAACAATTATGAGGTTGTCAGGGCCGCTTTGTTAAATAAATATCAGCTTAACGAAGACGGCTATCGTCTACAATTTAAAAACATGTTACCTGAAAATGGAGTTGAATTCTCCGAGTTTATTGCAAGAATACGCATTACTTTCTCACGATGGGTTGAACTATCTAAGACGGAAAAAACTTATGAAGGACTTATGGACTTAATACTTAGAGACAAAGTCATGTCGTCTGTCAATGAGTCTTTCCTTGCTTTCCTTCATGAACGTAAACCTAAAACAATAAAAGAAATGGAAGATTTCTGTTGCCAATACGTAACTGCGCACCCACACATAACCATGGGTAACTCTAAGGTGAAAGAAGGTTTACCAGTTGCTTCGGCAGCTCCGTATGGCCAAAACTTTGCTCGTAGATTCCAACAAAATTTTGATAGAAAGAGTAGCGGTAATTTCTGTCAAAATCATGGAAATCAATTTCATGGTGATTCTTCTTCGAAGAATTGGAGACAACCTGATAGTACTCGTTACTATCACCCTAATAATTATAAGCATTTCAAAAGAGGATATGGTAATAGAGGTTATTCCTGCCGAAGACCTCAGAACCAAACAAATAGATGTTCGCATCAATGTGAACATGATAGTAATCGTGGAAACTGGAATTCGAACCAGGATAACAATTACAATAGAGACAATAATAACTGCAGAGATAATAATAACTCTGATAACTTCAGATGTAATAATAGTCGGGGTAGATCTCAACACAAAAAAAAAGAGATATCAGCAGGCTAATGCTGTACAACAGGAAACTGAGGGAGCCTGTAATCATGTTGTTGATAGTAAAAACTTTGACGCTGTCACTGGTTCTGCTTTTGACTTTGAGAGAGCAAACAAATGCCCCCAATGCAGTACTTTATTCGAACCGGGTACCATAACTACTTTGAGTTGTGGTCACCCACTTCCCGCTCTTCCTGCTGCTGTTGCGCATGACGGGAGGGGTTCTTTAATTCTACATAAGGGTCTTGTTAATGATACTCCGGTCTCACTACTTTTCGATTCCGGATGCACCACAATTGGTGTTAGACAATCGCTTGTAGATCCATCTTGTGCTACAGGAAGGGTTATTAAATGTGTCACATTTGGCGGCACTCTAGAAAAATATCCTACTGCTGTAATTCGCATTGCCACTCCTTTCTTTACTGGAGATGTGCATGCTTGTCTCTTACCTAATCCTATTGCGGACCTTATTATTGGTCGTATTCACGGAGTTAGGGAGTGTACCCCACAGCAGATTGCTGCTTGGGAAGATAATAACATGCAAGCTACAAATGCAGTAGTTACAAGAGCACAAGCTCTACAAACACCCGAAACTTCACTGAATAGTGATAATGAAGTTGATAGCCAAGATAGTCACTTAGTAATCACTCGTGACTCTTTCATAAAATTGCAAGAAGAAGATCCTTCTTTAAAAAAATTCTTCGTTCTTGCGAAGAAAGGTGATCCGAATCAGGATACAAATAGAAAATCTTGGATTGCAATGAGAAACGGCGTACTTGTACGTATGGTACAAGATTCGACTACGTCGGCACATTCGCAAATTCTTGTTCCCAAGAGCATGAGAGTGCAAATATTACAACATGCTCATGACTCGCAATGTGCTGGACATATGGGTTTTCCCGTACGAAGTCGAGAGTCCTTGCGGCTTTCTTTTGGCCTTTTGTCAATAAGGACATTCGTATTTACTGCCGATCATGCAAGGTATGTCAGGAGGTCAAATCTAGAGGACCACGACATGCTGCGCCTATCCAGGCTGCTGACATTCCTATTCGGCCGTTCCAGAAAATGGCCATAGATATTATTGGCCCTTTTAAGGTCAAGTCGGCCAGAGGACATCAGTTTATCCTTACATGTGTCGATATGTGCACACGTTGGCCAGAGGCTATTCCTCTTAAGAGCATATCTACTACAGATATCGCAGATGCTCTTTGGTTGATATTTTCTCGCTTGGGGTTCCCCAGAGAAATATTGTCAGACCATGGCACTCAACTCATATCTGACACTATGTCACAGGTAATGTCTACCTTACATATTGAACGATCTCTCAGTAGTATCTACCATCCTATGTCTAATGGGTTAGTTGAGCGTCTGAATAGAACGCTCAAGACTTTGCTTGGTAAGATAACTGAAGATCATCCTCAAGATTGGGACAGGGTTTTACCCGCGGCTCTCTTTGCCTATAGAGAAGTCCCTAATGAACACACAGGATTTTCTCCCTTCGAACTTGTCTTTGGCGCGCGTCCACGCGGCCCTATGTCTTTATTACACGATCTCATCACTGCCGATGATATTAGCGATGAAACTCAATCCTCATATGAGTATGTCATTGCTCTTAGACAAAAGATCATTGAGGCATGTAAGCTAGCAACTGCTTCATCAGAAATTGCTAAAGAGAAGGCAAGACAGTTTGCTAACAAGAATAGATGTCTACGACAACTTTGTCCAGGTGACAAAGCATTCGTCCTACTCCCCAGTAGGGAAAATAGACTTCTTATTGCATGGAAAGGTCCGTATGCAATAGTCTCTCGGATTTCCGATGTTGACTATGTGGTCGATATTGATGGAAAGCATAAAACTTTCCACATAAACATGCTTTCGGAATTTCACGAACGTCCGGACTATTTGCTGCCTATTTTCCAGGCAACGGATGATGCTCCTGCACCTCACGGTCATTATTCATCCCTGTCTGTCATACAGGATGAGGAATCTACCTTCTCTGATGTTAACCTTCCCCTTCCAGTGGTTCCATTACATTCTACGGAATCTTGGAAAAACGTTTCTGTTTCTCCTAATCTTTCTGGTGACGAACATCGACAAGTCTCGTCGATGTTACAAACATTTCAGGATGTTCTCACTGACATTCCTGGACACACAGATGTCATAGAACATGACATAATTCTTACCGACAATAATCCAATTAGGGTTAGGCCTTATCCTATTCCTATACACTTTCAGTCGCAAGTGGAAAAGGAATTGGATGAAATGATTCAATTAAATATAATTGAACCATCGACTTCACCATATTCTTCTTCCATGGTTATTGTCCGGAAGAAGGATAAGAACATACGAATTTGTGTTGATTATCGCAAATTGAATCAGGTCACAAAGTTCGATGCTGAACCGATGCCTTTGTTAGAAGATCTACTGATTAGACTTTCTAATTCTAGATTCTTCACTAAACTTGACTTGTCTAAAGGTTATTGGCAAGTGCCTTTAGCAGAGCATGCCAAACCTCTTACTGCTTTTTCTACACCTAGGGGTCTATTTCAATGGAATGTTATGCCTTTTGGTCTTATGAACGCCCCTGCCACTTTCGTTCGCATGATGCGTCGAATTCTGTCACATCGTTCGGATGTCATCGCATACTTAGATGACATCTGTCTCTTCAGTGATACCTGGGAAGATCACTATTTAGGGTTATATGACTTACTGTCCACTCTACGTGAGAATAATTTGACAGCGAAACCTTCTAAAGCTTTTGTTGGTTTTGGTGAAATCTCTTTCCTGGGTCATCGTGTTGGTCATGGTCTCTTGAAGACAGAAGACCACAATACTTCCAAAATACTGAACATCTCTGTTCCTAAAACGAAGAAACAAGTTAGGAGTCTCTTAGGTTTAATTCAATTTTATGGGAGATTTATTCCAAATTTATCTTCGATCATGGCACCTCTCTCAACATTGTTGAAGAAAGGTTCGCCTAATCTGGTCCGTTGGTCTGAAGAATGCCAATCTTCACTAGACCAAATCAAGAATATATTTTCTTCTCCTCCCATCTTAAGATTACCTACTCTTGATAGGACTTTTGTTCTTCGGAGTGATGCTTCATCCACTGGGATTGGAGCAGCACTGATGCAAGAATATGCAAATACTCTGCATCCTGTTATGTACATTTCTAGAAAACTAAATGCGGCAGAGAGGAACTGTTCGGTTTTAGACCGTGAGTTGTTAGCGATGGTTTGGTCAATTCTAAAGCTACAAAGATTCCTCCTGGGCGCACATTTCATTCTAGAGACTGATCAGAAAGCTCTTACAGCTATTCAGACTAAGAATTTGAAGAGTTCGAGATCCACTCGATATGCTATAGCTCTTCAACCTTTTCACTTCACGGTACGAGCTATCCGTGGTGCGGATAATGTGATGGCTGACATTTTGTCTAGATGCCCACATGACTCCAACTAATACTTCTGTCCTATATTTCCATATATTACAGAGTCATAACACACCTATATTTCTACAATAGATTAGCACATCTGTACTTACTTTATATGTACACACTATCGTGCTTTGTTGTCATCTTCTTCTGTTCGTTTTTTAAGATGATAGAGGAGGAATGAGTAGTTAATATAAGGGCCGTTAGTTTACTAAACAGCCACAATTATTAATAATGTATTGTACCTTATGAAGCATATTAGTTATTAATTAGCATTATATTGCTTGTACTTTCTCAGAATGTCATTGTTGAGCTGAGGACTTACCTTACTAGTATCAAGCATGACGAGTTCTAGATTGTGTACTTACCCTCGGAATACCAGAGCATATGTCCTGGATCGTCATGTAGTTTAACTTTACTATGTACTTATGTCATTACATGTCAAAGAATGTACTATTTAAATTTTCCTATCAGATTTGTACATCCATTTTTAAAGACAATATTAGAGTATGCTGTTTAATGATGATTATGGTAACTTGCATACGTATATTGTGTTTACATGCTAACGTGATGTGTGTTGGTGACACCTCCCCGATGTGAATATTTTTTGAGACATATTTATTTTTCTGTTGAGGTATATCCTCACCAGACACTCTATATTTAGCCTCATGTTAGGCAATTTAATTAATTATCAGCGCATAATTCGTGCGTTTTGAGCCGCTTATCGCATGCTCTTTGATATTTAAAAAAAAAAAAAAATATGTTCCACATTTTTTTTTTTTATCGGGAGGAGGTGGTGATATGTTGCGTGATAAATTCTCGCAACATCGTTTTATTACAATATCTATTTTATAACGCAAGGGCAACAACTGCTTGAAATTTATAGTCACTTTTCTCGGTAAGCATTTGTCTTCTCGCGTTGGTATTGAATGCAGTTAAGTTTTGAGCTGTGGTCTTTTTGCGCTGGACTGCACATGACTGGTCTTGTTTTTTGGTCGATCGGTTTCCGCCCACCACTAGTGGAGTGAGCGATTTGAATGGCGAAAGAGATGCCTCGCTGAAAGAGGATCTCCGCTATTTTTTGTTCTGTCAGGGATGTGTAGTCCTCTTAATGGATATTTCGTTTATTCGAGATAATACCTCTAGTGTTTCCCACATGCCGGGAGGCATAATATTTCTGTGTAGTTCCTGAAGGCAAGGTAAATTGACTTTTCATTAACTCTATCGATTTTGGGTCGTGAGCGATTTCGATTCATAGCCTGTCTTCGAAAGTCGTCGTCACGAGATGTTTTCCCAGCTCACATGTCGCTGTATTGTACTGCATCGGTTGATGCATGTCCCAAGGACCATTACTTGCTACTTTGTTAAATGAACTAGGTTTGGAAAACCTTTATTATCTAGAGGATATTTTTGAGGACATTATTTATACTTCGGCAGACGTGTCTGTCTTGCTGAAGTCAGACTAAGGAGAGTGAACTGATCTCATACATCTGGTTATCTCCTGGCTGTTATAGAAAAGGATGGAGTTTTTCACCTGACTACATTTACAGCACTATGAAATATAACATGCATCTGACTCATCATTGTAATGCTGTCTACCGTCTATTGCTGTATTGAATGTTGCTGTGATAATGACTGTTTGATGTGCCTACATATTCGCGTAACCATTTTGTCACTGTGGCGTCCACAATAAATAATGAAGAAAAACGTCAACGGCTGTTACAAGAATCATTGACTTTATACGTCGTGAGTTTACTGACGTCCTATGTGGATTGCCCTGTTATTTTTGTATGAACATTGTTTGACTGAACACATCTGCACACTACACAAAACCAGACATGCGGATACCATCCATCATCATATGGCATCACGCATCAGGCAAGAACCAGACAAGTGCCAGTGGAACAAGAGTTGAGAAGAAGACGCTGGCGATGATAGGACACACACTGAGGAAACCTGTTGATAGCATTACAAGGCAGTCCTTGGTCTGGAATCACAATGGACAGACAGACAGAGGTAGATTTTTTAAAAAAACGCATTGAGAAGAGAACTAGATACATAAGTGATAATGATGAAGTAAACATGGAAAGAACGAGCGTATGGCACGTGACAGGAGGACTTGGCACGTGTTTGTAGAAGGTCTTTGTTTCCTGGGGATCTAAAGGGTATTGATTGACTGATTGACTGACTGATTGATTGACTGATAGATTGATTGAATGATTGATTGATTGACTGACTGATTGATTGACCTATTGATTGACTAATTGATTGATTGTCATATTGACTGATTGAATGACTGATTGATTGATTGATGATACAAGTACCGTATATAAAAGGATATATATATATATATATATATATATATATATATATGCTACATACGAGGTCAGCAGGCTGGATACTGCCATACTGGCCAAAACGCGGCTTGTTGCTGCAAGTTGACATTGTTTGTTTTTGGTATTTATTTTTAAAACAACTTCAGTGCTTGTTGGGCGTTATTAATTTTGACAAAATTTGAATCAAGGTTGGGGTTAAATGAGGCGTAGCTGTTTGACAAAAGCCAACATAGGGTTACATTAAAGCTAGCTGTACGTAATATGGATAGCCAGTCTGGGGCAACATGGCAGACCTTGTCTGCTGTTCCGGCCATCTACCATAAAATGGTTATGAATGAAAAGATATAACTAGTAATTACGAGAGAATGGTAACATAACGAAAAATCACAATAGGCTGTGCAAACGTAAGGCTCTAATTTCTTACCGAACTAAACTCTTCCCTGGCATTCTGGGTGGCCTTGTCTGCAGGGTTATAGAACATAATAAGGATGAATACTTTTTCCTTGAGAAGCCTTTGCAAGTATCGACGTTTAGTTCATACATTTTCTATCTGAAGAAAGTGGAATTTGTTAGTGGAATAGAAACTCTGCTTGGAAGAAATGAATCTTTGGGCGGCCTGCCTAACGTAGGTGATGGAGAGCCCATATGATGTTTTGGTGATGGAGAGTCCATATGATGTTTTGGTGATGGAGAGCCCATATGATGTTTTGGTGATGGAGAGCCCATGTGATGTTTTGGTGAACCAGATGGCTTTGTTGGTGAGTGAGGATAGAAAGTATCGCTTGGTTTCCTCATACGTGATATTGACTCGTCATCTGACGGAAAGACATACGATTTGATGATAGAGCCTGTTTGGCGCATTCCTTTTGCAGCTAGAATGCTCTGGCATGGAAGACATCCTGATCTGTTTGACGATGGTCCAACTGAGGTCTCCTCCTCCCATGACGATTCAACTGAAGGCTTTCCCCATCGGTATGACATGTGCTTCCTTGTGAGAAAAAAACTGTCGCGCTCGTCGGATTCTGCCTCTCCGTCTGTTTGAAAAACGAGTGAGTCGCTAATATCTGGGCGTGATTGCGACAATTCTTCTGTTGCTGGAGGATTCTTGTAAGAAATATACAAAGTTCTGTTTGACGGTGATTCAAATGATGGGGTGTCCGCCTTGTGCTGGTAATTTTCCTGTATCGATCTGGGGAAAAAAACACTAACACTCTTATTGGATATCGAGTCGTCGTTTGGTGGAAGTAGGTACGATCTGGAGATGGAGCCTGTTGTCCGCATTTCTTTTGCAGCTAGAATGCTGTGGCAGGGGAGACACCCTGACCTGTTTGACGATGGTCCTAGTGAGGTCTCGTCCTCCCATGACGATGGTCCTACTGAGGTCTCCTCCTCCCATGATGATTCAACTGAAGGCTTGCCCAATCGATACGGCATGAGCTTCCTTGTGAGAAAAAAACTGTCGCGCTCGTCGGATTCTTCTTCTTCGTCTGTGTGAAACACGAGTGAGTCGCTAACGTTTGAGCGTGATTGCGACAAGTCTTCTGTTGCTAGAGGATTCTTGTAAGCTAGAGTGCTCTGGTAGGGGACACATCCTGATCTTTTTGACGGTGATTCAGCTGAGGACTCGTATTGGTTATCCTCCATTGTGCTGTCTGATGCAGACGATCATACTGGTGTAGCAGAAGCGACAAGTTACTCTTATTGTCTGCTCAACGCTCTATGTGAGTAACGTAATTGTCCTTCCAGAAATGCAGTTATGCTGCTTGTCTTCTGAAACGGATTGGTGACTGTTGTGGTAGCGAAAAAGCAACTTATATTTCTTATTTATCACAGTTCACTTAGACATGGTGTGAAATTCATTGTGCATTGTAAGTCGGTACCGAAACGATTCTGTACATATGGCGACGACAGTAGACAGGGTCTGCAAATTCAACTTCTTGAACCAAATTTATGTTTCTGCGTCGTTTAATTGTTTCACTGATTACTGAAATCTTTATTTTAAAAAAAATTGAAACTGCATGGGTGCAAGGCCGTGTTCCGGCCTGCGGAGAGGTCATAAGAAAAAGAGACGTTCATCGGTGGAGTTACATTTGTGGTGTACTGAATCATGTTGTGCTTATGAGTGTGCAAAGGTTTTGGTGTGCATAGCTAACTTCTGTTAATTGTCACTGTGATTGTATACTTCTTCGCCTTCCTGGTTCCGCCATCAGACGAACACATTAATAGAGGTTGTAGTCAGCACAAAGCTCCTAACATCTTAAACAGTTTTTCGTGGAAAGAAGTTGGTTGTTCCCATATTCTACAACGCTCACTGCTGAATATTGGGCAGGACTGCAGCCGATGTTCAACTGTCACTGGACTGATGCCACATGTGCAGAGATAAGTTGTACCAATCTTGTCTTTGTGGTATATGTGGTAACGAGATCTGTAGTGTCCAGTGCGTAACCGGCAACTGATGACCTAGTCCCGCCACGACAGCTGATAGGCATCATTTTTTTATGTGACCTGGGTGTTCTTTTTGCCATTTGAACTTGAATGTGGCTTTTATAGTTCATTTTGCCTTTTATAAGTTGTCTCTATATCATTATGTTGTTACGCTCCCTCTTCCTTAACTAGTTTGTTTGCCTCCACGTCTCCTGGAATGTTGTTATTGACTGGTATCCACTGGACTGTGCACTTGTTGAAGCATTTGGCCAGGCTTTCAAGTGAATTTATCAGATCTTTCAATCCTTTAGCACAGCGGCTCTTCATGGCCGTTATTACTGATAGGGATTCTGTAAATATTACTATCTGTTTTTCTGCACGTACTCTGCACTCAGTAAGAGTTTCAGATGACTGTTTCAGGGCTTCTGTTTTAGCATTGAACGTATAGCAGTATTTGACAGTGCTGATTGCCATAGAGTCAATTATATTCTTTAATTTAATAAGGATGCCAGCTACCCCCTTCTTAACTACATTTTTTTGTTTGCTGAACTATCAGTACATGCGTATGTCTTTGTTCACAACTTTGCTGAACTATCAGTACATGCGTATGTCTATGTTCACAACTTTGCTGAACTATCAGTACATGCGTATGTTATGTTCACAACTTTGCTGGAAATTTTTGGTCAACATACACGGATGCTTAATAAAGAAGACCTATGAAGACATGACATGCAAAGTTCTTCATGAAGGACAACTTACAGAAACGTTTAGGATTAGAACAGGAGTGAGACAGGGATGCCTTCTGTCTCCATTTATTTTCTTACTAGCAATAGATTGGGTTATGAAAACATCAACATCACACAACATAAATGGAATCCAGTGGAATCTGACTAAACCGCTTGATGGTCTGGATTTTGCAGATGATTTGGCTCTTCTGTCCCATAACCATAATCAGATGCAAGAGAAAATGAAAATTCTCGATGAGAGGTCACAACAAGTGGGCCTGCAAATAAACAGGGAAAAGACAAAGATTATAGGAATAAATGCAAGAAATGATGACAAGGTTGAACTTGAAGAAACACCACTAAAAGATGTAGAATCGTACACATATCTTGGCAGTAATATAATAGATAGCGATTTCAAAATGAGAATACAAAAAGCGAGAGGAGCTTTCATTGCATTGGGAAACATATGGAGAACAAGAGAAATCAAGTCCAATACGAAAATAAGAATCTTCAACTCAAATGTGACGTCAGTCCTATTGTATGGCTCTGAGACATGGAGAGCAACAAAAACAACAACCAAAAAGCTACAGACTTTTATAAACGGGTGCTTGCGTAGAATAGAAGGACTGAAATGGTATGACAAAGTCACAAATGTGGAACAGATGACAAGAACCAGACAAGTGCCAGTGAAACAAGAGTTGAGAAGAAGACGCTGGCGATGGATAGGACACACATTGAGGAAACATGTCGATAGCATTACAAGGCAGTCCTTGTTCTGCAATCCACAGGGAAAAAGAGGCAGAGCTAGATCAAACAAACACATGGAGAAGAGAACTGGATACAGAGGTGAAAATGGTGAGGAAAACAATGGTAAATTTCCGGTGTTATGTGTTGCGGGTCGCATCCGTCATCGAAGCATCATTTTTGTGATGCGTGGATGGCAGGGAGGATAGTGTGATTCGCTTGCATAGCTAGGCGGGGTTGTCGCACGGAAGGTCCTGGGTTCGAGTTCTGGGTAAGCTTACGAGTGGGACCCAAAGATGCAGCAATAGAGAATGCAGTCAGCGACCCATAGCTTGACTGCTTGCGTCAGGGTCAGCGAACCAGAGCTGACCAAGACCCTACGCCACCTCCACGTGGTGGTCCTGGAAACAGGCTGCATCACTGCAGTCTGGCTGAGAGAGTAGGGATCGAAGAGGGAAGGCAAACCCGGTTCCAAAAAATGCCGTGCTGAAGTCGGATGTGTTGGCTGAAAGGCGCAGATATCGCAGGTACGGTGTAAACAGACACGACGCAACCAACATCCTTTTCAGGACGAACGAGGAAGAAGAAGAAGATTTCTTACGAGTGCCTGAAAACATACCTTTATGTTTGTCTAATATTTGCTTATTGTTTACAGGCCTCGGATTTCCCTTTCTTGTGTGTTAAAATATGTTTATACAATTCAAAACCTACCCTCTGTCCTGTATTTACTGTTCTTAGTCTTCTAGCTGTCGGCGTCTGTGGCCTAATGGATATGAACGCAGTTTCATAATCCAGATATACCAGGTTCGAAACCTGCTGCAGGCGGTTTGGTAGCAGATCGCTTTGTGTGGATTTTTAACAATGGTATAAGCGCCGTACCGTTCAGAAAGCAATGGCAAACTACTGAATGAAAAAAATTGCCTAGAAAAATCACAAACAGCCAATAAAAGCTGGGGTTGATTGCCACGTCCTGTAAAGGATAAGCAACTAACTTTAAGTCTTCTAGCATTTACTAGACACAGTATTAAGGTCTTTGTGTTGTGTAGTCTGACCTATACTGTATAATAGGGGAACAACAGAAATGATTGCGTCATTAATAGGCTTGACTGCCCACGGTAAATTTCCGGTGTTATGTGATGCGGGTCGCACTAATGACCCGTCATCGAAGCATCATTTTTGTGATGCCCAGATGGCGGGGAGGATAGTGTGATTCGCTTGTATAGCTAGGCGGGGTTGTCGCATGGAAGGTCATGGGTTCGAGTCCTGGGTAAGCCACTCACGTCTATTGTTTTTCTGTTGACTAGTTTTCTACATCTTTATTTCTTACGAGTGCCTGAAAACATACCTTTATGTTTGTCTAATATTTATTTACTGTTTACGGCCTCGGGTTTCCCTTCCTTATGTGTTATAAATGTTTATATAATTCGCTTGAGCCTGCCTCTTCCTAGATGTTCATTGTCTTATTCATGGGGTGCTCTGCCAGTCCCTAAAATGTTTCATCTAGCTGAATGACTCTGTTGTCACGTCTGTCCTGCATTAACTGTAGCCCGGTAATGTTTTCCATATGGTTGATTGACGTGGAATTTAAGGCACCTGATATGATACGCGCTGCTTGATTTTGGAGTTCGTTTACTTTGTCAAAATAATGCTTCGCAGACAGAAGTCATTAGCGCTATTTGCAGTCTTCGAAGCACTAGGCATGGGTGCCGTTTAGAAAGTCATGGGTTCAATTCTCCGGTAAGCCACTCACTTCTGTTGTTTGTCTGTTGTCTAGCTTTATACTTCTTTATTTCTCACGAGCGCCTGAATCATACCTTTATTTCTCACAGCGTATGAATCAGACCTTTATTTCTCACAAGCGCCTGAATCACACCTTTATTTCTCACGAGCGCCTGAATCACACCTTTATTTCTCACGAGCGCCTGAATCATACCTTTATGTGTGTAATATTTATTTATTTACTGTTTATATGCCTCAGGATTCCTCTCTTTATTTGTTTAAATGTTTATACAAAACCAAACCTACCCCGTGTGTCCTGTATTGTTCTCATTCTTCTATCATTTACTAGATACAGCAAAAAGGTCTTTGGCTTTTTTTTTCCGTACGCCCGCTAATGCTCGAGGCGAAATCTCAGGTTATTATTAATGTCTAACCTGACATTGATTTTACGTGAGTATCAGTTTTTTCTTGTACAGAGACAGGTGTCCCTCGCCATTCAGGCAGATACTTTCCGATTTCGGAGGTACCCATTAGAGCTGGGTCGGCTCAGGAGCCGCCAATCCCTGGTCGACGACACTCCTTCAAATGTCCTCGCCAGGTCTCGAGTTAATCCAGTCCAAATCCTGGTCGACGAAAAATCCTCAAATGCCGTCGCCCGGGTTTGATCCTGGATCACCGGGTCGCCAGAGCGGTGTTGTAACCACTACGCTAGCGCGGCTCGTTTGGCTTGTGTAATCTGACCTATACTGTATAACAGGGGGACAACAGGTGATTGCGTCATTAACTAGGCTGGATCGCCATAGGTACATATCCGGTGTAACGTTCTGCAAATCGCAGTAATGACCCCATCTACGAAGCACTATTTTTGTGGTGCCTAGTTGGCAGGTAGGATAGTGTGATTCTCTTCCGTAGCTAGGCGGGGGTGCCGTTCGGAAGGTACTGAGTTCGAATCTCCGGTAAGCCACTCATTTCTGTTGTTTTTCTGTTGTCTTGCTTTCTACTTCTTAATTTCTCACGAACGCCTGAAACATACCTTTATGTGTGTAACATTTATTTATTTACTATTTACAAGCCTCGTTTTTCCGTTCTTTATTTGTTTAAATGTTTGCTACAGTTTTACTGTATATTGACTCTCAGTAATTATGCTGATATTTCTGTTTTATGTCATTTGATGTCATGTTTTTAACGTGCGAGATTTGTAGTAGTGTTGTATGCATTATTGACTTATCATGATATATGACGGTCTCACTTTTATCGCGAATTATTTATCAGGGTGCACTTTTTGAATGTCAGTGCGTAAATGTTTGTGGCTGCTAGACGCAAATAAATGCGAGTGTCCAGTAATGTCGTGTTCAGACTTACTATCGTTTTTTTTGGGGGGTGAAAAACTGTTTTCAAAGTTTTTTGGCGGTGTAAGACAGAACACGTAATAAAAGATGTTCATGTTGCAAAGAAATATAAGTAAGACAGTAACAAGGTAACGTAGACAGGTGAGATTGTTCCTAGAATAACTTCTTTGCATTGCTTTATTCAAAGTTACAACGACTGTATGAGAAGTCCTGCTGATTACATTTCAAGCTTAGGGTTTTCTCTTTTCTTTGTCCTGGATTTTTTTATAAAGTCAATCTCTAATTTACTTTGTCGTTTCATGGAAGCTCTATTTTCTTCACAATGACTGCATGTAACTCACAATAAAAATATTTAGACAACACGTGTCAGATATAATAAGAAGCGCAACACACACACTAAATGTGAATGATTTGTGATGTGGCCGTAAAGCGTAAAGACGCCCCCTTCCTGTTTCTGGGAATATTTATCGCCCATATATTTTCGGTCAGCCCACGTGACTGTCAGCCCACGTGACGGCGCGAGCAAGCATTGCTGGGATGTGAAAAGTCTGATAAAGAAGAAGATTGATGACTAGGCCATAATAAAGCCTAAGAATTAATTGTGTGTATAGCTGTGTGTTATATTTGGTAGTCGTGTGTTATACTTGATAGTGGTGGGCCATACCTGTGTTTTCGTGCCTAATAGAGCAAATATCGCGAGTGTTACTTATGTGGCTAAATTAATGCGCGCATCGCACTAAGTTAAGTGATTCGTCCTAGGGTCTATATAAGAAGGGCCTAGCCGGCGAGCGAGCCTCTCTCGTTTTGCGTGTCGCCCCAAAGAAACCAGAAAACAAGAGTCGATCTACAGTATAGATGCCTTGAACACGTGAGCTATAATTGTTAGCGTATTTTGTAGAAATTAGCATTAGTGTTCTGTAATTCTGAAATTATATTCAGCGTGAGGCTGTTCTAATGTTTAATGAAATAAATAGATAGATAGATGTGAAAGTTTAAAAGCGATTATTCCATTCACCAGAAAGGCAAATATAGTATGAAACTATTTCACTTGAATTTAGATGATATTAACTGTTATCAAGATGGCAGCCGGGGGCCACGTGGTGATGACTTTAGTTCTAGTTGTTAAAGTTAAGAGTAATTTTATTTTATTCTTTGATGTAAGAATGATTAAGTGTATTTCACGATTATTGATTATTCTACTGTATATCTTTAGTGGGTTACTTTGAGTGAGGTGAGAATATATATTTAGATTTCTGGAGAGCGCGAGCCACTCCTTGGTGCGTAAGGCACGTTGAGACAGGTGTTTCTCTGTTTGCTCCTGGTGGAGCATCAAAACACCAATGCGGCTGGTGTCCATTACAGGCACACAAGAAGCATTTTTATGCTATTGCAGTGGTTGTTTCTGTAACAATGTGTTTCATGTGATGAGTTCCCAATCTCATCATGGGTCATATACGACACGCTTGTTTCCAGGCGCCCCAGTCATCACTTATGACATGTTCAGAATGCAGAAATGAATATTGAGATGGATCAGTTGCGAGGTTGTGGTTTATGCCCATTAAGGAGAGTATTGGTTGTACATATTGTTTAATTCTATTTGATACATATTTTATTATTATTTAATTATTGTGATGTATAGAATGGTTTGTGAGAGCACGTGGGCTCACTTGGAGATATATATTTCTCTTCTCCGCTCCTGAAGGAGCATGGGGCCACCAGTGTGGTTTGCCTCCACATGAAGTATTCATATGCTCGGGCAGTAGTGGTTTTGGTAGCAATCTGTGTTACATGGTGAGATTGCCAGCCTCATGCAAACACCATACTAGTCGCATTGGACGACATGCATGAGTGTGTGTGCGTGTGTGATAGTTGAGGGGGTCAGGTGGCGTGGAAGGACTGTTTGGCACGTGAGAGGATCGTTGTTCAACTATGATTTTAACTAGCCCATGCTTTGTTTGCGTTTCAGGATTAGCAACTGAGCACTAGCTGGGTGTTTGTTTAGTGTTTCGCTTGCTGGTTTATTTGTTTAATGTTTGCTTTGTGTGCTTGTAGTCACTGACAGGGTTGTAGAAATAAATACAGCCCTTGCCTCAGAATCAAGAGTTTTTAATATTGTTCGGGTCGGTGCGAGTGTGAAAAGAGAGTGATCACATATCACAATATCATCATCATCTCGCCCACCCTCTCGCAATTGGCGTCGTCGACAGGATAGGCAGACAGTGACACAGAGCAAACAGCAAACAAACAAATATAACAAATATTGTAAACACCCAGCGGTGCTGTCTTGCAGCAAGATGGCTTCGATCAATGCGCCTGTGAAGTTAGTATACGTGGAGTTTCCAGAGGTAAGGCTATTTGATGGAAAGGCAAATCCCACTTGGCAAGAGTTCTTGGAAGGTGTAGAGGCCGTGTGGAAGATGGCGCCCTTTTTGCGCAGAAGTCAAGGTAGACGTGATCTGGAACAACGTTACACCAGTGGTATCTAGGGAATTACGGATACGTTGCGGAGCCAAGGCCAGCCCTGAGCAGTTACTCAAGATAGTAGAAGAAGCCTACAGCGAGCAACCACCAGTCAGTGAGATGACCAGGAATTTCCAGGCCGTGAGTCAGGGACCTTGGGAATATGCTGTTTTATGTGAAGGTAGAAAGCCTGATACACTGGTGCAGGTAGCCAGTGTAGAAGCTCACAATGAAGAGGAGACACTCAGAGCAGAATTATCCCTCCTAAAGTCCCAGATATCACAGATGTCAGAGACCAGTTTGCCAGTACAAGAGGAGGTGCAAAGAGAGAAAGAACCAGGCCAACCGCGGAAACAGCCAAAGCACGACGAGGGGGGGGGGGGGCCGTGAGCAGGAACCTCAACTAGACCTTCGTGTATGTGAGAGTCAGGCTGTTGTCAAGGAAAGCTGTGAGCTGACAGTACCGACAAACGCAGTTGCATCAACAAGGCGAAAAGGGGTTTGCAATTGGTACAGTGTCCACAGGGGATGGGGGTTTATCACGCCAGATGATGGAGGAATTCATGTATTCGTACATCAGACCAAGATCTTCAGGAAGTGATTCAGGAGTCTGGCGAGAAATGAGAGAGTGGAATTTGACAGCAAACCATCTGTCCAGGGGATGGAAGCAGTCTATGTGTGCGGCATTGGCGGTCAAGAATGCAAAGGAAGTAGGAGGCGACCCATGGCACAGAGAAAGCCTACCAGGTTGAGGTGCTATAATTGTGGTGAGTTCTCAGGCCACATGGCAGCCAAATGCCCTCAAGGCCCTCTTCCAAAACGATGTTTTAGATGCAAGTCTACAGAACACTTGATATCCGCCTGTCCCTCAAGGAGCTCTTTCCATAGGCGTACTGCCACAACTAGGTTACCTTTAGGGTGCAAGCGAGAGATGGCCGTGACAACTGTCGCCCTGGGGGCGTGTCGAGAAAATTGATCGTTGTCTAGGGGAGGAAACCCGTCTTAAGCAGATAGGAGGGAGTGCACGTCGGTGTCCAGAAGAGGAGACTCATCAAAAGCAGATTGTGGGGAATGTGGGCCACCGTCCACACAAAACAAGTGTAGAGCACGTCAGGAACAATGTCCCCACAGGAACGATAGCTGCATGCACTGACAGGCAGATGTCACGGGCAGGCAGCGACGCGGCACAGGTGGGCGAGTCTTCTAGACCACAGCGGCTGCCAGCCCGACAACGTACAACTGGGGACATAACGACCAAGAGGGTCCCCAGCCGGGTTGTACCTATTACAGGAGCTCAGCCCAAAGCATCGCCGCCCAGGAAGAGTCATGCGCAGCACCAACGATCTGAGAGGTTACAATTGAAGCGCCAGAGGTAGTGATGTTGTCGGGACGACAACAAAATGAGGAGGGAGATATGTGATGAGGCCGTAAAGCGTAAAAACGCCCCCTTCCTGTTTCTTGGCATATTTATCGCCCATATATTTTCGGTCAGCCCACGTGACGGCGCGAGCAAGCATTGCTGGGATGTGAAAAGTCTGATAAAGAAGAAGATTGATGACTAGGCCATAATAAAGCCTAAGAATTAATTGTGTGTATAGTTGTGTGTTATATTTGGTAGTCGTGTGTTGTACTTGATAGTTGTGGACCATACCTGTGTTTTCGTGCCTAATAGAGCAAATATCGCGAGTGTTACTTAAGTAGCTAAATTAATGCGCGCATCGCACTAAGTTAAGTGATTCGTCCTAGGGTCTATATAAGAAGGGCCTAGCCGGCGAGCGAGCCTCTCTCGTTTTGCGTGTCGCCCCAAAGAACCAGAAAACAAGAGTCGATCTACAGTATAGATGCCTTGAACACGTGAGCTATAATTGTTAGCGTATTTTGTAGAAATTAGCATTAGTATTCTGTAATTCTGAAATTATATTCAGCGTGAGGCTGTTCTAATGTTTAATGAAATAAATAGATAGATAGATGTGAAAGTTTAAGAGCGATTATTCCATTCATCAGAAAGGCAAATATAGTATGAAACTATTTCACTTGAATTTAGATGATATTAACTGTTATCAAGATGGCAGCCGGGGAGCCCCGTGGTGACGACTTTAGTTCTAGTTGTTAAAGTTAAGAGTAATTTTATTTTATTTTTTAATGTAAGAGTAATTAAGTGTATTTCACGATTATTGATTATTCTACTGTATAACTTTAGTGGGTTACTTTGAGTGAGGTGAGAATATATATTTAGATTTATGGAGAACATGCATGAGTGTGTGTGTGTGTGCGATAGCTGAGTGTGTGCTCTTGCAGTAGTGGTTTTGGTAGCAATCTGTGTTACACGGTGAGATTGCCAGCCTCATGCACAACACCATACTAGTCGCATTGGACGACACGCATGACTGCGTGCGTGTGTGATAGTTGAGGGTGTCAGGTGGCGTGGAAGGACTGTTTGGCACGTGAGAGTATCGTTGTTCAACTATGATTTTAACTAGCCCATGCTTTGTTTGCGTTTCAGGATTAGCAACTGAGCACTAGCTGGGTGTTTGTTTAGTGTTTCGCTTGCTGGTTTATTTGTTTAATGTTTGCTTTGTGTGCTTGTAGTCACTGACAGGGTTGTAGAAATAAATACAGCCCCTGCCTCAGAATCAAGAGTTTTTATTGTTGTTCGGGTCGGTGCGAGTGTGAAAAGAGAGTGATCACATATCACAATATCATCATCATCTCGCCCACCCTCTCACAGATTTATACAATATTATGACGTGACCGTTAACAAATTTATATTTAGACTGTCATTGCGGCTGTTTAACACACAGACTCTTCTCATTTGTATAATTATCTAAACACGTAATGTTAAGAAATAGTAAAAATTATAACAATAAAATTAGTAATAATAGTTAATATATGTGACTGTAGATTCCAATCTCGGACTAAATTGTGTTAATTAAGACCTTATATTTGGATTAAATTACAACTAAAAAAATGCAAATAAACCGTGATATCTGTAAATTCAAAATACTGCATGAGGTGATATAATTCTGATTTTGAAGTACAATATTCTTGGCGGCTTAGAAGAGTAACAGCCTGAGAGCTGGCAGTATGAGAAAGGTATGTATTATACAACGCGGAAAGTTATAAGACAACGTTGTGACAAGAGACAGAAATTGCGAGTGAAGTGAAGATAAAAGTGATAATTAACTTGACTTTGGTCCACTAACACTGAGCTGTCAGCTTTTGGTGACAAACTGACAATTAAACAGGAGTTTCAAAGAGAAACAATAAATAGACATGATTTTTAAATATTACGTGTAAACATATAAGTACGAGGGGCGTTCAGAAAGTAATGCACCACATCGTTTTTCTCAGGAACTGTTTATTAAAAAAGCATGAAATTTATACACAACATACATGAATATGTCATGTAAACATCGGTATTATTCCACATAATCCCCATCAACTTGTACGGCTTTATGCCAGCGCGAAACAAGTGCATGTATTCCTAGCCCGTTCCAGATTTTGTCTTGATCATGTAGCCATTTCTTCGCTGCATGAATCACTCCTTCATCATCTTCACACCTTGTCCCACGGAGTGCATGTTTAAGTGGACAAAATAGATGAAAATCAGAGGGTGCAAAATCGGGACTATAGGGTGGATGGGGTAGTACAATCCAACCCAATTTGGTGATTGCTTCCCGTGTTGCCAGACTTGTGGGAGGGCGCGCATTGTCGTGAAGAGAAGCAGGTCTGCTGGATTCTTGTGCGGCCGAACTCTGCGAAAACGTTGATTGAGTTTTTTCAATGTCTTAATGTAAGCTTGCGAATTGATTGTCTCTCCTCTTGGCATAACTTCCACAAGAATCACATCTTCAATGTCCCAAAAGACAGTGATCATGACCTTTCCAGCTGAAGGAATTGTCTTGAATTTCTTTCTTCTTGGTGATTGCGGATGATGCCACTCCATTGACTGTCTTTTTGTCTCAGGTTCAAAATGATGTGCCTAGGTTTCGTCACCTGTAACGATCTTAGCCAAAATGTTCTCTCCATCAGCATTGAAACGCTCCAACAATTCAGAAGAAATTGCTTTCCTTTGCATTTGGTGGTCATTTGTGAGACTTCGAGGAATCCATCTGATGCAAACCTTAGAAAATCCGAGAGTTTTTATAACTGCATTTGCACTACCAATGTTGACTGACAGCTGTAAGGCCAATTGTTGAGTAGTCATTCGCCTATCAGTAAGAATAATGCCCTCAGCGCATTTCAACATTTCTGCGTTGGTGGCTGTGGCAGGACGTCCACAGCGCGGCCGATCAAGCAGCTCCGTATCTCCACTTCCTGATTCTTTGAACCCAGCGACTGACTGTACTCCTGTCGACTGCAAAACTTCTATACACATCACATATACGCTTGTGAATATTCACAATAGTTTCCTTCTCTGCAACGAGACATTCTATCACAATTCGCTGTTTATAACGCAAGTTGCTAACACGCTTAATTTCAACGGTTTATGGCAGCCGTATTATTTGGCCGGTTGCAGTGCAATTTGGGGCACGCAATTGACGCATGCCATGTTTGAAGTGTGCAAAATATCATGCTTCTATCTTCATTATTAGCTGAGAAAAACAATGTGGTGCAGTACTTTCTGAACGCCCCTCGTATTTTTTGGGACCGAAGTCGCAGCAAAAGTGATGAATGCAGTCAGTGACCCATAGCTTGACTGCTTGCGCCAGGGTCAGAGAACCAGAGCTGACCAAGACCCTACTCCACCTCCAAGTGGTGGTCCTGGAAACAGGCTGCGTCACTGCAGTCTGGCCAAGAGAGTAGGGATCGAAGAGGGAAGGCAACCCCGGTCCCATAAAATGCCTAGCGGAAGTCGGATGTTTCAGGCCGAAAGGCGGAAATATTGCAGCTTCGCTGTAAACGGCGACACAACGCAACCAAGAAGAAGATAAATCACAATTCTTTTTTAATCCAAGGAAGGTTACTGAAACAAAAAATAGGAACACTATCGTTCCGGAGTTATTCCCGTTTCTGAGGTACGCGAGAAGAAAGAGGGAGATGATTTTTAGGGCTGAGTATTAAGGCCGCTTGCCCAGTGCTGTGGCCACGCAGTGTGCATACTAGGCTTTTCTTTTTAACCCCGATAGAAAAAAAAGCCTAGATGTTACCGGGGTTCAAACACGTATCACAAGATTTCAGAGACTGGTATCCTAGCCGCCCCGCTACAGGCTATAGCTATGACTCTTCCAGTTGCAGAAATTAAAGTTTCACCCCGATATGTACGGATATATATCTATATATATTTCAGGAAGAAAAATGTATACAGCGTAAATTAGGGAATGGTAACGTAAAAGCAAAGATAATAAAAGTTATGTGAACTTCTTACCTTTGTAAACTTGTCCTTTGTGTTTTTTTGGTAACCTTGTCTGTAGGACTGTAGAAATTCACCAATGTGATTGTCTTTCCTTTTCCTTAACAAAGTCTTTGAAAGCACCTTCGTCGCAGATTCTTACAGCTTTATCGAATCAAAGAAAGGTTTAGGTGTAACGGGAGTTGAAACTTTACCAGGACGAAAGTTATCTTGAGGTTTAGGTGGTCTGGCTAAGCGTGGTGGTAGAGAGCCCATATGACGTTTTGGTGAATCAGATGGCTTTATTGGAGATGGTGGAATGAAACTGCCCGTTGTAATGGAGTCATTGTCTTCTGGAAATAAAAATCGTTTAGTGACTGGGCCTGTTTGCCAAAACTGTTTTGTTGCTAGAATGCGCTTGCAGTTGAGACATCCTGGTGTTTTAGATCTTGGTGATGGAGATACCATTGAGGGCTCGTCTGCCGCGTAGGCCTCGTATTGATAACTCTCCTGTGTTGGTGTTGAGGGAAATAAGCTATCGTCTGTTCTCCACATATCGGATAGTGACTCTTTTTGCACTGGCGATGTGGGATAGAAACTCTCATGTGTCCACTCACCAGATACTGACTCTTCTTGTCTTGGCGTTGTGGGATATAAACTATCGTTTGTTCTCCTCTTATCGGATAGTGAGCCCTCTTCTGCTAGAAATACGATAGAATCGTTAATGATTGGGCGCGTGTTCCAAAACTCTTTTGTTGTCAAAAGACGTTTGCAGGGAAGACATCCTAACTTTTTAGACTTTGGTGACGGATATACCATCGAGGGCTGGTCCGCGGCGTACATCTCATATTGATGCTCTTCTTGTTTTGGTGACGTGGGATAGAAACTGTCACTTGTTCTCCTCTTATCGGTTGGTGACTCTGCTTCGGTTGGAAATTCGAAAGAGTCGTTAATAATTGGACGCGTGTTCCAAAACTCTTTTGTTGTTAAGAAGGCGTTTGCATGGAAGACATCCTAACTTTTTAGACCGTGGTGACGGATATACCATCGAGGGCTGGTCCGCGGCGTACATCTCATATTCGTGATTCTCCATCGTGAGGTCTGAAGAGGATGATAACGGTCTAAGTAGATGCGGCAAGTTAAAATTGTTTTCTATGTCTGTAATATCAGTGTCCTTGAAGAATGCAGCTGTGAAGTTGTGAACTACTGTGATGTTGCAGTAGTAAAAAAAGCAGCTTATATTTCTTATCTGCCACAGTCTAATGAAAGACTTGCTGGCATGTACTGTGGACTGTAAGCTAATATTGAAGAACTAACTGTTCCTCGCTGTTTGGCTTTTAAAACTGATTATGGAATTAATTTTTTTAGATTGAAACTGCATGGGTGCAAGGCCGTGTTCCGGCCTGCTGACATTGCTAAGACAAAGTGACGTTCACCGGTGAAGTCAAATGTGTGGTGCACTAGATCAAAATCATGTAGTTCTTATGAGTGCGCACATTGTTTGGCGTGCATTGTTAATTTCTGAGAAATGTCAGTGTCATTATACCATGTTGGAATTATGTCCTAAGTGAACCTATCCACTTCGACTTCAAGTATGTGGAAACTAACACCATAAATCACATGGCCCACATGGCCGTTCTATATACACAAATATATTAAATCGGTCTTCACTTCAGGGGAATTTACAGAAAGACGAGCCAGGTTGCAACAAAGAGACAATCCATAGCAACAAAATACGTAGAGAAACATTACCAAGGCAACACCTGGACCCATTCATATTCAATGGATCAACAATAGATGCAACAGAAAATTGAGATGGAAGAGTCTTTCTGGGCTTAAGCACTGGTGCACAAAAAAGCTGTCAGTGGGAATAAGACAATCCTGAAGTAACTTCAGAGCAGAGGCAGAAGACTTGAAAACTGCAGCAGAGGTTATAATGAGAGAGGAAAGCACAGATAGACAAGTTGCTTTCTTTACCGAAGCATTGTCAGTAAATGCAACTTTGAAGAGCCAAAAATAATTCAGGCCTGTATGACCTAGGTGTATTGTTACACAAATTATGTCGTCCATTCAAAAACGTTGTGATCATAGAGATTTCATCTCATTATAACATTACCGGCAATGAAGAGGCTGATAGATTAGCAAAGGAAGGTGAAAAGCTACCTCAGCCTGATGCAAGCATTACTTTCGAGGAGGCAACCAGTTTTATTAGAATCAGATACAGAAACAAATGGGATACAGAGCATCCAGGTCACACACAAAATGGTGCATATTACCAGCTCAATAGGACTGAACAAGTGGTAGTCTTCAGCTGACTCCGCATTGGACACAACAGATTGAGATACCATCTATTCAACAAACAGGATAGGAACTACCGATGAGTGTAACTGATAAAATGACAGCTTAACGTCTGCTTCAAATACGCCTAACATGTGTGGAACAGAGAACACGTATATGGCCGTCACAAGTACCACTCGTGACAAATCCCAACGCAGATACAAATAGTCTCAAGCTGACTGCTGCTTTATTTTAAAACATTCAAGTAGACGACGTCTGATGGTGAATTAAGAAGAAGAAAATATCATTTCTGATGTTCACATTTACCCATTAAAAAAAATCACTTTACATAACTTTTCTTCTTACCATAATGATAACAAGTGATATTCGACTAAATGTTTCCGATCCGACACTTCTTACCCACGTAAGTAGTCTAATAACTGGCAGACAGCAACAGAACAGACGGGCGACTGCAGCAGACGTTCACAAAAACATGCAGGAGAGACATGAAAGCGCGGAGCAACCCAGGAGGCTGAGCTGCCGCTCACAACAAGTGGTGATGCTCCTGTCGACGCCACCTTAGATCGGGGGACAGGAAAGTCTTATAACTTGCAGACGAGAACATAACACACCGGGAGCAACATCAGGCAAAAACCCAGCTAAGGGCTATCAGCTCAAGGTCACATCATTCCCATAGTCAGATATGACTGGATCAGTTATTACTGTCTAATACCAGTTTCTAAAATTGTAAAATGATAATAACAAAAAAAAAATGATATATCAAAGGTCACATTACAGTTTCTGACCTCAGTGGTGAGTAATGCGGACTTTGTTAATGTATAAAAACCTAAGTGGTGGTAGGGGAACTACCTTCTGTTAGACGTTTGTTGCTCTGTTGACATTGTGTCTGTCCATTAACAACTTCTCAAGTAGCATAGACTGTAAACAAACGCATGTAAAGTCCTCCTGATTAGAACGTGTACATACAAGATAGAAACATTGCTGATTGTCAAGAGCACTATATGCTATGGATTTATAATAGCACCAATACTAATAATAAACAAGGCTCGTCCTTCCAAAGGTACGACCACACATATAATGCTGAGAATTAGGAATAACACCTTTGACAGGAATTCCCTTTAATGATCGAATGCACACAATATCGCCACACAAGGCTACAAATATATGAATTATATATATAGACAGATCAATACATATAACACAATATGGCGGCCTAATATTAGCATTGAACTTGATCACCGCTGCGGTGTGTAGGAAAATGACACTATAGCCTTATTATAGCACGTTTCACTATAGCCTTATTATAGCACGTTTCACTATAGCCGTATTATAGCACGTTTCACTAGCTTTGCCCTATAACAAATGTAATTATCTGATTAACCGTCCAACACAGAGTATTCGTCGTCCAGTTTTGGGAGGTCTGTTCATTGTTATATATTAGGGCCGCTATGGTGACCGGTGGTCAGCTCATTGCTAATACTAGGCCGCCATAGTGTGTTATATGCGGGTATTAGCCAAATCTATCAAGGCAAGTTGCGTAATTGATCTGTCTATATATATACAAGTAATTCATATATTAGTAGCCTTGTGTGGCGATATTGTTACTGATCCAGCGACGCTTGGGCTCTCGCCCGCCGGCCCAATGCCATGTTGTGATATCTGCAGTTGTCGCAAGTTGTTTTGTTTCTCTGTACAAGGTGTTCCACTTATCTGGCCTCAGATGAAGGAGCATTTTTTTAACATCATCAAGTGCAGGGCACTCAAAGAGATGGTGGTCAACAGTTTCGTAAGGGTACTACAAAGCTGGCAGTCTGGAGTTAAAACAGTCACAGTCGTGAATCAGTTCTGTGTTGTTGCATATGAAGGACGGAAACGTCCATCTTTAATGACGTAAGTAAGAAATCCTGCTTTATTTAGTATAACGCAGCTACAGACAACCCAATAGGGATGGACATCTACTGTAGAAGTATTGAGACCTATGCAACAAAATCTTGTGTGTTTTCAGAGTATTTTAATTTTGAAATGAGAGCAGCATAAAAGTAACTTGTATCCTAATCTCAGAACAATGTTCGTTCAGTATTGTTGAAATCACAGAGCTAGCGTGGTGAGCATGTGCTAACTACATCAGCTCAGTGCAAACAACAAGGTGAATATTTGCTTTAACGACATAGACATTGACATACTTAGTAAGTATAGTAACACCAGACGGCAGAACAAGTATAGTAACACCAGACGACAGAACAAGTATAGTAACACCAGACGGCAGAACAAGTATAGTAACACCAGACGGCAGAACCAGTATAGTAACACCAGACGGCAGAACAAGTATAGTAACACCAGACGGCAGAACAAGTATAGTAACACCAGACGGCAGAACAAGTATAGTAACACCAGACGGCAGAACAAGTATAGTAACACCAGACGGCAGAACAAGTATAGTAACACCAGACGGCAGAACAAGTATAGTAACACCAGACGACAGAACAAGTATAGTAACACCAGACGACAGAACAAGTATAGTAACACCAGACGGCAGAACAAGTATAGTAACACCAGACGGCAGAACAAGTATAGTAACACCAGACGGCAGAACAAGTATAGTAACACCAGACGGCAGAACAAGTATAGTAACACCAGACGGCAGAACAAGTATAGTAACACCAGACGGCAGAACAAGTATAGTAACACCAGACGGCAGAACAAGTATAGTAACACCAGACGGCAGAACAAGTATAGTAACACCAGACGACAGAACAAGTATAGTAACACCAGACGGCAGAACAAGTATAGTAACACCAGACGGCAGAACAAGTATAGTAACACCAGACGGCAGAACAAGTATAGTAACACCAGACGGCAGAACAAGTATAGTAACACCAGACGGCAGAACAAATATAGTAACACCAGACGGCAGAACAAGTATAGTAACACCAGACGGCAAAACAAGTATAGTAACACCAGACGGCAGAACAAGTATAGTAACACCAGACGACAGAACAAGTATAGTAACACCAGACGACAGAACAAGTATAGTAACACCAGACGACAGAACAAGTATAGTAACACCAGACGACAGAACAAGTATAGTAACACCAGACGACAGAACAAGTATAGTAACACCAGACGACAGAACAAGTATAGTAACACCAGACGACAGAACAAGCAAGGAAATGGTTAATCGAATAAAGAATGCAAGAATAGCCTTTGCTAATCTAAACAACATCTGGGAATCTTCCCAGTACAGTAAAGACACTACATTAAAATGTACGAACGTTGCGTGATTTATGTTATTCTGTATGGTGCAGAATGATGGAGAGTAACAGGCAAGGATTTGTCACACAATCAATTTTCCAGACAACTTACCTGTAATAGGTTGACTCAGAATTTCTGTCGATTTTCTCAGCGTGTTAACCGCCCTGTCTTATCTTTGATCACCTTCCCTCTTATTTTCCGTTGAGTCTACTGTAAAATTCCAGACTCCGGCAGTGTCAATCTCCCTTTGGACAACCCTTGAACTGCCTTCACTCATGTAACTTTTGCTCGTGTTCACTAGCTGACCAAACTCTGTAATGTTGGTCGTCACGTTTCTACAAATGTCTTTTGAATTAGACGAGCAGGCGAGAAAAGGCGAGCAGTGGCGGCTTGGCACCTTTTCATGTCTCCTGAGCTATTCAGTTTTCGGACCCTTTGAGGGCATTGTTGGGTCTCAAAACTCCCCATCAACTGACAAACCTTAATTATTTTATCTTGTCGCATCGGGTAAAATCTTTGTTTTCCCAAGGTCTTTGTCACGGGAAGCCCTGCCGACGGTTTGTGGCCACCTGCACGCAAGATGAAAGAGGCTCCTAGTGAGACCATTTTCCATGCATAAGAGGGCCCTAAAAACCTTCCTATTACTAGCAGCAAGGAAAACGGACTTGTTATGTAAAATGAATACTCGGTCATCGTAATTTAGTCACAGAAAAATCAACGGAGACCGTTTCTATTAGAACGCAAAGGATACTTTTTCTGTAAGCGTCAGTTGGTTAATTAATTTTAAAAAACGTTTTACTTGAGATAAATGCATCTATAAATTAAGGCTTTCGGCCTCACAGATCTTTTGTGTAAATTGGTTGAGGTTTTTGTGTGGCGGGCCTCCGGGAGAAGGGGAAAGCTCCAAGTAGATGTGTAAATTGTATCTTTTCATTTATCGTTTTAAGGCTATCGTTTGGGTCGATACATGCATTTTATTCCTGGAGGATTTTAATAGCCTGAGAAGTTCACGGATGTCTGTTCGCGCGCTTTTAGATGAGCCAGGTAGACCAAACAAAGGTTCGGTCACTGTGTCAAATTCTTACTGGAGATCGCGCATTTATGGGGTGATAAAAAGTTATTACTGGAAACTCCAGTTTTCAAGTGGTATCAAGTTATAGCCAGATATCAGGGGCTAATTGCTACAGCGGTGAGAAACACAGAAGAACAACCTGATGACTTGGAAACATTCTGGCTCAAATTCAAGGACATCTTAAATACAGCTGCTGCAGAAGCATGTGGTGAAGTCCGACTTGGAATCAAGAGAAAGAAGACACCTTGGTGTACAGAGGAAGTCAAAGAGAAAATAAGAGAGAAAAAAATGGCATGGAAACAATACTTAGGAGCTAAAAACACAGCAGGACAAATAGTGAAAAATAGAGAATATGTGATATTCAGAACAGAAGCAAAGAACAAGGTGCTAGCAGCAAAACAGAAGTCCTGGGAAGAATTTGGAGAAAAGCTAGAAAAAGAAAACCAGAAATTGTTCTATAAGACCCTAAAGAACACGAAGAAGGAAAAACAATGCCCCCTCAAATTTATAAAGGACAAGCAAGGCAAATTGATTACTGCCCCGAAGGAAGTAATGGAAAGATGGAAAGAATATTTCTCAGAACTCCTTGATGAAGAGCAAGGTCAAGCATCAGAAATGATAACCACTAGCACAGAAGAGGAAACAAATGGTGATGAAGATGACATAAAGATGGAAGAACTGAAGGCAGCACTGGAGAAAATCAAGATGGGAAAAGCAGCAGGGCATGATGGTATAACACCAGAAATGGTTAAGTACATGGGAGCATCAGGCGACCTATTACTCTTCAGGGTCCTACAGGCAGCGTGGTGCAACAAGACCATACCAAAGGACTGGGAGATTGCCATCATAGCACCAATTTTCAAAAAGGGTGACAATCGACAATGTGGAAACCATAGAGGCATATCCCTTCTCAGTGTCCCTGGTAAAATCTACTCTAGAATCCTAGAGCAGAGACTCCGACGCCTAGCTGAGCCACAATTGGATGAGGTCCAGTGCGGATTCCGAGCAAACCGAAGTACTCAAGACCTAATCTTCACACTCAGACAGCTGAGTGAAAAGGCCCTTGAGTATAAGAGTGAGATCCATCTTTGTTTCATAGGCGTTTGACAGGATCCCTTGGAGCAAACTTTGGGACTGTTTGGCAAGGAAGAACAATCCAGCACCTCTGATTCATGCTATACAGAGCTTCTACAAGTCTTGCAGAAATTATGTGAGGACAGCAAACCATAAGTCAGAAGAGTTCAGGACCAGCACTGGTGTAAGACAAGGCGATAATCTGTCACCTTATCTTTTCATGGACGATGTCATCAAGGCATGTAAGGAGAGAACAAGAAAGTATTCAGTGGGATACTGGAAGATGAGACATGTATGTATTTCAGAACTGTCATTTGCTGGTGATGTTGCCCTAATTGCTAAATCAGAGGCACATCTCCAATCCAACCTGCAAGTCTGGAAGGAAGAGCTGGAAAAGAGAGGGGTGGTCATAAGCAGCTCTAAAACAAAATCCATGGTGATATCACGAGAAGAAAGAAGACATCAGATTAATCTGGGAGAATAGGTCCTGGAGCAGGTCGACCACTTTAAATATCTCGGAGCTATTATAGATCCGAAAGGGAGGCATCAAAAAAGAGTTGGTCATTCGAAAAGCAGCATCTGGGAGACGTTTCAGCCCATAAATCGAGGATTCCTCAGCAAGAGAGAGGTTGGTAAGAAAACGAAGACGGCTGTATACCGCTCCACCTATGTCCCAGTCTTGACATATGGATGCGAGTCATGGGCAATGACTACAACCCACAAAAGCCAGATCCAAACCTCAGAAATGAGGTATCTGAGGAAGGTGGTTAAAGTAACAAGAAGAGACATTTTCCGCAACCAGACGATACGTCAAGGCCTAAAATCCCAATCCCTGCAGACCCAAGTAGAACAGTCCCAACTAAGACGGTTTGGCCATGTCTGCAGAATGGGAGAAGATCGGCTACCACGACAAGTATGGGAAACAAAGAGCCAGGGATCCAGACCCCCAGGACGACACAGAGTCCGCTGGGAGGACAACATTAGACAATCTTTGAAGGACCGAGGACTAGAATGGAACCAGGCCAGGAGGAAGATAGATGATAGGATATTCTTGCGTTCTCTCTTCTTAACCTCTACACCTCACGGTAAAAGGTAAACGACTAAGTAAGTAATTATCAAGTTATAGATGACATGTTACTAGAGTGCTTCAGTACTACAACATGCATTTTTTTATAATTACAACAGAAGATATGAGCGTCTGAAATAATGTAAAAATTGAATATTTACATGTTTCATTTTCTCATTATTCTTGTGAAATAACAAGGAATATTTTGGGGTATATTGTGTTCAACTTGTACATGTTTGTTAAGAAAACATGTCAAAGAAAATGGATGGTGTAGAATTTTTTTCAGCGAAATGCTTTAAATATGAATTATCGGAAGAAGAATTGACAAATCATAAATTATGGTTGAATTTCAACAACTTGTACAATACAATGTGTGTGAACATAAATTACTACTGAGAAGTTAAATATTGTAGTTCTATTGCAGATAACGTCATAGGGTAGTGAATTGTTAGAGACTTCACTATAATAGGTGCAGCATCGAGAGGTGAGGTGACCACTTCCCTCGTCGCTGCATTTTCCTTCCCTAACTCAAGAGCAAAGTCAGGTACTTCTTTACACCTGAGTAGACTGTAGTATGGCGATAACATGAATCGAACCTTGCACCTATGACAGAAGATTCCATCACTATATCCACTCTTTTAATTGGATGCTCTTCTGAGAAGTAGACGAAGTAATATTGATCTCAGGTGTACGTATATGTGTCTGCAGTAGACAAGTCACAGACAATAGACGCTGTTGAATGTTGTGTGCAGTAGGCTTATTAATTAATTTTGATTTTACCACATATACTACATATACGCGTGACAAAATCATGCTACTGAGAAACACATCAAGTAGCACTGTATTTAACTTGTGCACTTATCTAAAGTGGACGTGTCTGTGACAAAATGGGTTATAAATTGTGAGCACTTGGATGGAGCTACCAGCCCTCCTAATTCTTTCTGATTTTTAGCACTCCCATTTTACTTCTTTTCGTTCTTCTGTAGATATAAGCGGGGTAACTGGCTGTCACTCTTTCCGATAGGTTCTCTCCCCTTAATCTGTAAGGCTGGTAGGAGATAATTGACACATCCACAGCGGCATCATTTTTTAGAGCTCATTTGACCACGAGTCAGAAGCCCGACACGCAGTTTGAGAGAGAGCAGCAAAAAGCTCCCGAGTCTTTGACACCAGGGAAAGCTCTTGCCTTCGTGTTTCGGCGGTTAGAACCTATTACGACATTTATTGGCGGGTTCTTTCTTTTTGCACGTAAACACGGGAAAATTTTCATGGAGTTCCGATATTATACATTATACGGGCGTAAGAGTGAGTTTTTGTCGCGTACGAGACACCAGTACTGGTGGATGGCGGTCACAATATCTTCCTTGTGTTTGATGAAAGGGAAAACCTGGGACTTTCTCAAACGTAAGATCGTCATTCTGTTACGCCAAATTCTTTTGTAGCTTGTTGCCAGAGATTTCTCTGGGTAATTCTTACGATTGTTTTCGGCATTTTCTACGCAGATGTGAGAGCACGTGTTAGCCCTCGCTCGAACACCTGCAGCCCTACGGTTACTACGTATGCAGTCTAATGCTGTCTCTAATTGCTTCAGTCCTAACATTCCTGTCGTTAGCGATAAATACTCCTGTGCAGTTTGCCAACTAATTAGTAAGGAAAATTCTCCACAAGTCTCGGTAAGCCTTCTTAAATAACTTGTAAGTAATTTATTCTCGGGATTTATAACAAGACAGAGTAAGCCATCATAGCGGGTTCTAGTAGTTATTAGTCCGGCCATCGCTCAACTACACCAAGAAGCTATAGCTAGTTATTGTAAAATAAGTTGTGTTTGTATGCCTATTACGGGGTTTTATTTTAACGCCAAATGGTTGTGTATTTTAAGATGCTTCATGAAAGATTGAGAACCCTTCATATGCACAGAATACACACACACACACACATATATATATATACACACAAGGGTATTGACATAAGTCTTGGGCCTTGTCGTGAGAAATTCTAATCCACATATATAAATTAAAAAGTAGATGTAAAGCCTAACGAATTAATTCAATAAAAGGAACGAAGAATGGTAAAAGAACAGTGCGGTCTCAATAGCGTACGCCTGTATTATAGAACATCTTGCTAGTTAAACAAGAAAAACCCCTTTTTCTACTTCGTCTGCATAAGTGTAGCGCTGTCACGTTTACTAGTAAAGCCTACTGCATCAAATACACGCGTTTCTAAAAAGAAAACTGGTACTGTGTTTCTTAGAAAACCTTGAGATAGACACACTGCGTAATGACCTAGATTTAATATTCCCTTAATGTCACTATGCACTACGTAAACTAAAAGACAGACGGGCTTAGAAGAGAGAACGAACGAACGAACGAACTTTATTTTCAAAGGGTTGAGAATTGGGCACGCAGGCCCGTCTGACATTCTGCCCTTCCTTTCTCTCACCTTTCATACTGAATTCATTTATTCTCATATGCATTTTACATATCAATGTCAAGGAATTCAACGTTGTAAAGTAAAATAATAATATAGCACACTCATATTAACATTAATTACTTATAAGCATGACATAACATATGTTGAAAAGTACAAACATTATCAAAGAGGGAGACATAGAAAGATAGATAGATAGATAGATAGATAGATAGATAGATAGATAGATAGATAGATAGATAGATAGATAGATAGATAGATAGATAGATAGATAGATAGATAGATAGATAGATAGATAGATAGATAGATAGATAGATAAGATTAGATAGATAGATAGATAGATAGATAGATAGATAGATAGATAGATAGATAGATAGATAGATAGATAGATAGATAGAACGAACGAACGAACGAACGAACTTTATTTTCAAAGGGTTGAGAATTGGGCACGCAGGCCCGTCTGACATTCTGCCCTTCCTTTCTCCCGTCTTTTATACTGATTTCATTTATTCTCACATACAATTTACCCATCAATTCAAGGAATTCAACGTTGTACAGGTAAAATAATAGCATACTCACATTCACAGTATCTAATTATAAACATGAAATAAAATATGTTGAAAAGTATAAACTAAGTATTACCATGAAACAAAATATGTTGAAAAGCACTAACATCATCATTAAACCTACACTCGATATTATACCATTTGTTCGGAAAAATAATCATATTAGGGGGGCAGATAATCAGAACTCATAAAGTATTCGAAAAGTTTACGATTGTATGAATAGGGACTGAGGTTGTTATGTTTTAGATAATGTGGAAGATAGTTCCAAAGATGAGCAGCAGAGTAAGCTAAGCTTTTCTTGAATAAGTCAAGCCTAGGCTTGGGCACTTGTATTTTGTTAAGGCGTTGACTGCGTCTTTCACTGTATTTGAACATTGGCCACAGATATGTTGGAGCATTCTGTGACAGGATTTTGTGAACAAATTTAGCTTTGTTGAACAGAAAGCGCTTTCTTAGAGGCAGTATTTTGAGATATTTATATAGATCTACACACTGTGTTTGGCAGTTGTCAGAAACTAGACGCACTGCACGCTTTTGTAGTGAATGGAGTCTTTTTGTGTTGGACATAGAACAACCATCCCAGATTGTGGAGCAATAGTCAAGGTTTGTTTGTATGTGAGATACATAGAACAATTTTCGTGCATCTTCATCTAGGAAATGTTTGATTTTAGCTAACTGGTAAACTTTCTGTGCCGTTTGCTTAGTCAGTGCATGAACATGTGAGTTCCAATTAAGATGCTGGTCAACGACTATTCCTAGAGTTTTATGTTCATTAACGTTTTCAATTGGTGAGGTACCAATATAGATCTGAAGTGTTGTTTTCTCAGAATTTTGTAATTTTTGTCTAGTTGATATTAACATGCACTTTGTTTTAATTATATTAATTAGCATGCGATTTCCGATGCTCCACTTAATCAGATTGTCTGTATCTTTTTGTAACGATAGTTCGAGTGTGTTGCAACTTGTATCACTCGTGTAGATAGTACAGTCATCAGCAAATAGGTCACAGGATGCGTGTTCGACGTGTAATGGAAGGTCATTAATGTATATGGCAAAAAGTAGAGGCCCAAGAATAGAGCCCTGAGGAACGCCGGTATTTATTATGGTTGGGTATGAGCAAGAGTTATTGTAAGAAACTACATGTTTTCTGTCTGACAGGAATGATTTAATTATCGTCACTAGTTGAAGGTTTACTTTTGATGTTTCTAGTTTTCTAATTAAAATAGCGTGATCTATCATATCAAATGCTTTTTTAAAGTCTACAAAAACTGCCCCACATATGTTATCGTTATTAATATTTAAGTGCCAGTTGTCAATCATCTTAGTTAGAGCTGTGTGACATGAATGTTTAGGTCTAAACCCCGACTGACTATCAATTAGCAAGCCGTTGTTAACTAGGTGTTGTAGTGTTATTTTATGTATGTGTTTTTCTAGTGGTTTGGATAGCGATGATATTAAGGAGATTGGCCTATAGTTACCAAGGTTATTATTGTCGGAAGAGCCAGGTTTTAAGAGAGGATATACCTTAGCGACTTTAAAGTGCCACGGAAAGTAGCTCCGTGCGATACATTGATTGTATATGTATGTAAGCGAATCACTAATAGCTGGAGCCGCATAACGCAGTATTCGATTACTGACTCCGTCAAGTCCTGATGAGTTATTATCTTTAAGTCCTAGAAGATAGTTATACACTTCATTAACTGTCATAAACGGAATGTTGGATGGGATTGTGTTGGTACATTTGTTCTCACAAAATACTGACAGCCTGCCTAAGTCACAAGGTGAATTTGGTATTGTAGATTTAAGACTGTTTATTTCTGCCTGAAGGTAATTGCTGAAGTCTGTGGGAGTAAATGAAGTATTATGGGTTGACGAGACTGACAGATTTCGCTTGTTCGCTAAGGTATTGATTGCTTTCCATATATCTTTACTGTTTGTTTTGTTCTGAACCAAATTTTTAAAGTAATTCTTTTTTTCTCTACGAATTAAATATTGCACGTTGTTCCTCTGTTCTCTGTATATGTTAAAGTCCTTGTTTTTTGTGAGCTTGATCTCTCTGCCTCATGGCGTCTAGCACTGCTTGTGTGATCCAAGGAGATTTGACCTGTCGTTTCACACGAACTTCTTTAGTTGGTGCGTGGTTATCAAACACACAAAGAAAGATACGTGTCCAATGGGCAATGGCGTCATCGGGATCAGAAAGCTGGTAAACACTGGCAAGAGGTGCAGTTCGCAAATCATGTAAAAATAGTTCACGGTTGAAATGTTTAAAACTTCTAAATTTAATACTGATATGTTTATTTCTTGGAGCTTTATATTTATTCTTTGACCACGTGCAACATATAGGGTAGTGGTCACTCATCGCGACAGTAGGAACAGAGCATTCTATAATATTGTCTGCACAGGTGACGTAGATGTGGTCAATTATTGTGGATGATGCATTTGTTACCCTGGTAGGCTGGTTGACTATTTGTTTTAGGTTGTAAGATAGGATGATGTTTTCCCATGTTTGGTTTATGTTGCGCATGTCGATGTTGAAATCGCCTAGAAGAATAATTTCTTTGGCAGTGGTAAATACTTTATCCATCATAGTGGTGAAATCTTCATACCAGATGGCTCCTGCACTGGGATTTCTATAAAGATACCCGACTAGAAATTGTCCCTGAGTCGGTAGTTTTATTTCTAACCATATGCACTCGGTCTCTGCTGTCTCTAAATCGCTTCTGCGGCGATAACTAATAGAAGTGGAAATATATACTACAATACCTGTTTCTAGCTTTCTACTTGAGTCTCGCCGAACTGTTTTAAAACTATTTAGGGCAATTTCACCATCTGATATTTTGTCGTTTAAGCGACTTTCGGAAAGTCCAAAAACATGAAAATTTTTATTTAGAATTTGTGTAAGCTCAGGAAGTTTGCCTAATAAATGGTAAATGTTCAGGTGGCCCAGCCGTAGACCATCCTTAATTAGCCATTGTGTCTGATAGGTATGCATTTTATTTTGGCGAGTGGTTTAAAAAGGAAAATAACAAAAGCAATTTTAAATACGAACCCACGAAAATTTAAACTAATTAACGTCACCAAGTAAGTGAAAATGCAAATGTTAGTACTTAACGTACGAACACTTGGTACAAGTATTGCTAAAAAATCACAAGTAACTGAAATTGTCAGTAGTATATTAAAATAGTCACACAACAGTAGGCACGCACGTTTTCACACCACAACACTAAAATTCTAACAAAGTAATTAAGCAATACTGAGAGGATACGAATTAAAAAAAAGTAAAATGAAAAAATCTTGCAAATTATGAAAAGAACTGTCGAAGGCCTGTAGCCAATGAAATTAAAGTGTTTTGAGAAAGTAACAAAGTACTTATTACTTTATGCGTCACAGTAATCAATTAATTTTTCAGGGGAGAGACGGCTTTGGTCGCAGGGATTAAGTCAATGAAAAAAAAAATGAGTGGATTAATCATCGATAATGGATGTCTCTGTCAGGTACATAGTAAGGCCCGCGTTGCACAGACATCATTAGTGCTTGGCTGAGTGATGCTGGACTGAATTGCATCAGGTAGCCAAGTTCTGGGTTCCACTGAGCACGATCAGAAAGGCTACGGGAGGAAGCTTGACGACTGTAGATTTCGTCTGCAGTGGTTACAACACTTGTAGGAGATTTTTGGGTCTGTGACATTGTGGCACTGCTTCTTGAACTGTCATATAATGTGTTTGTGAGGGGCTGTCTTATAGGTAGTGGAGGAAACATAACATCGTAACGTTCGGCTTCCTGGCTGTAGGTGGCGTTCTGTTTGTTGTTAGGTATTTTGTTGGTTACAGGAGCGCTTCTTTGAGGGGCGGGTAAGGTGTGTTGTGCATTTTCATGAAGGGCTGATCTCATGGTAGATCGGTTTGCGTTCTCTGTGTCTGGTGGGTTGTCGTGTTGCGTTCGCTGCGGGTACTTGATGTTTTTTGCTAGAATGCTGCTACCTAGTTTTGATGTATGTATTTGATCTATGTAAAGGCGTTTCTTTGGTGCTCCAGAGTTGCTTGTGAAGAAAGGAGTGTTGTTGATATAGCCAATGTTGTTGTGTTCACAATAGCTCTGGATTGTCTTGTTGTTGGTGTCGGCTACGCGACGTTGGAAGCCATAGCAAGGTGGAATAATGGATGACATAAAAATGGAGGTGTTAGGAAATTTTTGTTTTATTGTTGTGGCCAGTTTGGAAATCGCCGAAGGGTTAACGCTGTGTCCATTCATTATGTCGTTGATCCCTACATGTACTGTCGTTCTTGTAATATTATGATGTATGTCGAACCTATGAATTCTATCAATTAATCTTTCAGTTCCAGCTCCAGGTATCGCTAAAACTGAGACAGTTTCCTCTTTTGAAGTAGACATCCGATCATTGTAAATGCCTTTTAGGAGAGAGTCGCCAATTATAACATGTGTTGTTTTACTACATGGTTGTTGATTCGGCTTTCGTTTTGATTCTTGTTGCCGCCATTGATTTTCCTCGTGTGAATCGTCCTGAATAGTCTGGGTGTTTTCATCGGATGGTTGTGGTGTCAGTATCTGATCTGGTAGCGGCGTTAGTGCTTGTTCATTTTTGTACTGAACTCTGGTTAAGGGCGGTAAACCTGTTGCTTACTTTTACACTAATAGGGTAAGCTTCGTGCGCACGTGTATCCTCAACTTTTTTGATGTTACGTTGGTGCTCCTTGCGGCGTTTGTTTGATGTATGTTCTTTGGATGGATCTCCAGAAGCATCAGGTACTATAAGAGTATGTTCCGAGTGCTTTGTTTTATAAATCGAAAAATCGCTTCGTAGTTGCTCGACGACGTGTTTCATATTGGAATTATCTTCTCTCAGATGCAGTATTTCCTGTTTGAGTAGTTCGTTTTCTGTGCTGATTGATTTATAGACATTAGTCGTCAGATCGGCAATTAGTGTTCGAAGGGTGTCCTCCATTTTTAGCATCAGCTCCTGGCAGCACTGCGCATTTATCATGTGAGTGACTTCTGGGTGATTTTCACGTGATAATGTTTCATCTGTTTGTGTGCTAGTGTCTTTAGGGCCCATTGGATATTCTATGGCCAGTATAGGTTGAGAAAATGGAGTATTTGCTACTGTGTCGCTCATTGGAAGGTCGCGTGCTGCGGGAGGCAAAGTGGATGTATTTGTGGGAGAGTGTATGCTAGAGTTAATGTTGATGATTTCGCTATCAGCAGATGAGACGCTGTCAACTGATGATGTGATGTCTATTGCGAGCTGAGGTAAACATATTGTCGAGTCCAATTGTGTGGTACAAATTATGTTTTGTGCAGACTCATTTAAACTGACAAAGTCCGTTGCCAGCCATGATTCAATAACAGTAGGAGTTGCTTGGACCATTATCTTGTTTTTTTTGTATGATAAAGGTGCACAGATAGTAGTGGTGTTGTGATGAAATCTTCTACAAAGGCACCTTGTTTATCTGCTCTCGTCTCGACATGGTCATTCTGGTAGTGTTTGGTACACGTTGTGCGAAATGCCTCATAATGATATGTATTGTGGAAGAGTACAGTAGCACATTTACCGTCATTTGCTACTTTAAAGGTTAAATCCGACTCTTTGTTACATCCACGCAGTTTAACGCGAACAGCTCTGCTTTGGTCTAGGTTGTAATTTTTCATAGAGGTCGGGCGCAATCTACAGTCCCTAGCGGTTTTCATTACCTGCGAGCCATGACCGATCTCTAGGTGTGACATGTTTACATGCCACTGGGATTAATTGCCAGCGAAATACGTTGCCCTCTGTTCAAGAGGGTCTGATAGTCAACAACAAAAAAAAAAAAATAAAATAAAATACTGAAAAATACACTGGCCGACCGTCTCTTCTTTACAGCGGTCAGTAACGAGTCACGGGGTCATTTTTAAAAGCTTTGTCGAAGGCATTTACAGTCCAAAAGTGAATACACCGGTATAAAAATCCGGATACGACGATGCTGTTGTTCCCGCTCGCCATAATCACATTACATTCTTAGTGGGCGGACAAGCCCTGTGTTTAGCGTTCTGGCTATTGTTCCCTGGCCAGAAGGTCACCAACAAAGTTTGGAATGTTGAAGTAGTTTTCCATTTATCGAAAAATGGTGGCAGACACGATGAACGCTCCTACCGTCATTCCATACAGAAAAAACACAATCTCTATACGTGAATTCAACACAATTACAAAATAAACTATTTCACTGTATGTCAAACACAACCGCCAACACATGGATATATAAACCATCCATATTAAATGGGAACAACTTCAATAAAATATCCGAAATGTAGAGCCAAATAAAAACACGTCCGCACAGCACGAGGAGAAGGATGAGAAAAAAAAAAAAATAAAATACTGAAAAATACACTGGCCGACCGTCTCTTCTTTACAGCGGTCAGTAACGAGTCACGGGGTCATTTTTAAAAGCTTTGTCGAAGGCAGAGAGAGAGAGAGAGAGAGAGAGAGAGAGAGAGAGAGAGATGTACGGAGGAACGCATGCAATACTACCACGTCTCGCGATATAAAATTAATGACACCCCACGCGAAAGGCATGCAGGCTTGATTTTTTTTTCAAATAAACAGTGACAAAATACACTACCAATACGAGGTAAGGTTTTAAAAAACATGGTTAATGCTTATTAGGAAACATGACACAATACTGTTTTACGTCTGAAATCCTGACATTAGCCTGACAGTACAGAAGACACCCCATCGTATAGAAGTGAACAGGTGGTAGAAGAAAATACATATTTTGAACGAAGCCACTTAGCTCCATTAAACTTATATATTTGGGTGCCTTAGGTCTTGCTGACAAAGAATAAGTTAGGTGTTAAGCAAATAGTCTAATAATTAACAAAATATAGCCAAAATACTATAGTGGTGTTGTCTGACAACACAGGATCATATTTGCTCATAATGGCGTGTTTGGACACTGCTTTAGAGGAAATGAGGCCACCACGTTAAATCCGATTTGATTGGCTAGAATAATATGTAAGGCGAAACATGATTAGTCGATGGCAAATACTATTTTTGGTTGTTAATGGCAACGATACGAAGGGTACTTTTTTCAAAAGCTTTTGTAAACATGGTCTCATTGGCTAGACCATTTAATATAGTCAATTAGGAGCGTCAGTTCAGTGCCACTTTTTGAAAATCCAATTTGTAAAAGCAAGTGCGTTGAGATCCAGCTCATATTTTTCTAATAAAAGCCTGGGACAGAGACAGATCGGAATTGTGCCATAACTCATCGCCAGTCAACGTATTTGTTTAATATTTCCGTGAATTGTGGTAAGCTAGACATATTTGATATCTTTTAGATGAGAATTGAATGTGAATTGATAAATTTATGTCTGTATGTGTGTGGTTCAGTAACAAACATGAGGCAAAGCCTAGATATTGCTCTATCATGAGAAAAACTTGTCGGAGAGGAGTATAACTGCATGGGATTGCCAAATAGTACTATGACACCTATCTTATTGAATAGATGGAATTAATGCTGGAATTGCAGAGGCGTTGTAACCATTAGGGAGAGGAATACTGGTGTATATTGTTCATGAGAAGCTAACAGTTGGCCTACCGCGCTGAACTTGGTGTTTGTTATGTATTGTGCTTCAGTGTGGAAATAGATTATAAATTAGTTCTGAAGTAGGAGGTACAACCTTCTTGTTTCAGGGACCGTGGTACTAAAGTATTAAAGCAGCACCTGGTCTGAGTTTTGCTGAATCCAGAGGCTGATAGCATACTCCTTGTCAAGATATCGACCAGTGTTGTTTCTCAAGAAAACTGTGAAGCAAGCGAGCATAGGAGACTGTTTCCTGCCGCCCACACAGAAGTTAAGATTACGTTGGCCAGAGCAGCTCAATCTTGTGTATACCCCCCCTCCCCCTCTAAAAGTGACTTTACATAAAATCAAGAGGGACATTTATTTGTTTCAAATAAAAAGAAACTGTGAACCTTTCCAATATTATTTCCACCAGAAACAAACACTTGAAGTCATGATGACAAACAACAACCTAGCTTGAATAGCCAGTATTACCTCATAGTACTACATCACTACTTACACACATATTGTAATAATAATATATGTCAATACAAAGATCCTATCTATAAATTGTGTACATACAACTTGTGATTTCATTTGATTGTGATTCCTGGTTCACTTTGTAGTTGAATCAGGATATCTATTATTGAAAGGAATTAATACATATTTTAAAAGTTACACTTGACTTATTAAGATAGTCTTATAGAGTGTTCTATGTATGTGAGTGTCACAGTGTTGTAAAGTATTGTGGATTAAATTAAATTGTTTATCTGTCTGTTCGTTGTTGTGAACATACACTTCATCACTATCATAACCCTAGACATTCAACGTAGTCATCATAATATTCCAGAATAAGTCTGACTGAGGTCTAAATGTGGTAGCAAAGTAAGGTCATCTGTAATACACCACACTTATTAGATACAGATACCTTCACAGCTGATCTCAGTCAGTACACTAAGTCCCCTATAAATATTTATAACATCCCACTTTACCACATATATTGGGGTCCTGTCCGGGATTTTGAATCTTCTCATATTATATATATTCGGGGTAATTCACTTCAGAGAATAATAAAAATTTAAAAGGTATCCTTGGGTGAAAATAAATAAGGTTGAGCTCTCAGTGCTTGTGGTTGTCCTTAGATAATTAGTTATAGTTTGACTTGTTTAGGTTAGACATTGTATAAATTTGCCTGTTAGACAATGGCCGACCTGGCAAAATTTCGATCTGCTGCTATGCAGGCTGCTAAAGAGTTAGGAATGGACGGGCAAGTTATGATTGCCTATGTCACTACTGAATGTGACAAATATATTGAACGTGAAGAAAGAAAATTTGAAGCAGAAAGAAAATTAGAATCTGAAAGATTAGAAAAAGAGGCTGAAAGAAAGTTAGAGGCTGAAAAGGAAATTAAGAAGTTAGAATTAGAGGCTGAGGCTAAGAGGTTGCAGATTGAGGCGGACAAAGAGGCTAGGGCATTGGAGGCTGAGGCTAAGAAAATCCAATTAGAGGCCGAAAGAGAAGAACGGAGACATGCTGCAGAAAGGGAAGCAGAAGACAAGAGATTACAAAGGGAAGCAGAAGATAAGAGATTACAAAGGGAGCACGAGTTACGACTAAGGGAGTTTGAGTTTCAAAGCCATGCTCCTGAAAATGGTGCCAGTCCCTTTACCTCTGATGCCTCTGCTAGTCAGGGAGCCTCAACCTCAGCTATGAACTTTCATTTAGATCATTTTGTTGAGAAAGAAGATGATATCGAGAGCTATCTAAATAGATATGAACTATTAGCTACCACGTATGGGTTAGAGAGAGAAAGGTGGAGCTTAAAGTTATCTCAAGGGCTTCGTGGTACGGCTTATGACGTTTTCGCCAAAATGAGCAGAGATGATCAAGAAAATTATGACATGCTAAAGCAGGCTCTTTTGTTAAGATATGAAAAGAATGGAGAATTTTATAGGAAAAAATTTAGGAATGCTAAACTACTGTCAGGTGAAACATATCACCAGTTCTCTGCACGGTTAGAGACATACTTGGAGAAATGGACTTCTCTGGGAAAAACCCAAGATCTTAAGGAAATGATCCTTATAGAACAACTAAGAGAGTCCATGGCTCCAGACCTGAGAAAGTTTCTCATGGAACCAGGTGCAGAGAGACTGGGTGAGTTACTAAATGTCGCTGAAAGGTATCAAGCAGCTCAGGCAGAAGTAACAGGTAATAAAAAGAAACAGGTAGATAATTTTAAGGCACCACAGAACTTTAATAAATTTGATCCTAGAGATCAGAACAAAGGTAAGCACCAGTTTGATAGGCCACGGTATGACAATAAAAATAAAACCCCACAATTCGATGAAAGGAAATATGATAAAAGAAAATCTTTCAACCAAGGAAGGAAGTGATGTACAAAGTGTAAGATGAACAATCATACCACTGAAAATTGTAGGAATAAAACTCCACGTTTTGCTGCTATGAAATCTGGGAAGAAGGGAACAGAGGTCAAACCTGAGGAACTACAGGAACCGTACCACCCCCCAGTGTGTGAAGATGTAATCTGTAATGGTGTCACCATAAAGTGTTTATATGATACAGGTTTAGATTATGATTCAGTTGTGAGTTCTCACCTGGTGCAAGCAGATCAATACACCACAGAAACAGTGGAAATTCAAGCTGCAACCAAGGAAGTAGCGACCATGACACTCCCTATCGCTAAGATACATGTAAAAACGCGATATGTGGAGGGACTAAACAAAGCAGCAGTGATAAATGAACCAATCTACCCTCTGATATTGGGGTGTAGATATGTCTTCTTGGGGAATCCCAAGAGACCTGTGATATTGGCAACGGTGCAGATCAGATCAGTCCAAAAAGGAGGAGGAAAATCCAATAAATACTCATCCAGATGAGATGAGGAAGGCACAGGCGGAGGACAAAACACTCAAGCCGTGTTTCAAGAAGTTGCCCAAATCTCATACACCTTCAGGCAATGGAGAATTTTATATGAAGAACAAGCTGATTTATAGGAAGGCTGGATCTGAATCCAATGGTCACGGACAGCTGGTCCTTCCCACTTCATATAGGACTAAAGTGTTGGAACTAGGGCATGCGATTCCCTTCAGTGGTCATATGGGGATCAGCGCAACAGGACAGCGTATAGCTTGTCACTATTTCTGGCCAGGGATAACTGAAGATATCAAACGATATGTAAAATCCTGTCCAGAGTGCCAACGAGTAGCACCTAAGCATTGGACTGCACCCGCAACTCTAGGGGAAATGCCCATAGTGGGAACACCCTTTGAGAGAGTTGCCGTGGACATTGTGGGACCTCTCACTCGAACCAAGAGGAGGAACAGCTATATTCTGACTCTGGTGGACACTTGTTCTATGTGGGGAGAGGCGGTAGCCCTGTCATCCATTGACTCTAAACGTGTGGCAGAGGCATTACTCACAATTTTCACAAGGTTAGGCTTTCCCAATCAAATCTTGACTGATAATGGCTCTCAATTCAAGGGGAAACTAACAGAAGAAGTTTTCAGGATCTTCCAGGCCAAACACTTCCATTGTAGTGTGTACCATCCCCAAGGGAACGGGCAAGTGGAAAGATTTAATGGCACGTTGATGTCGATCCTGAGAAAGTTGGCACACGAAAAATCAGATACATGGGACCAGTACCTTCACGCCGCCCTCTTTGCTTATCGGGAGGTACCCCATAGTTCAACCGGTATGGCCCCAGCTACATTATTATTTGGAAGGCAAATAAAAGGTCCACTCGAAGCTCTGTTAAGAACGTGGACTGATGAAAAGGCAGAGGAAAATATTACATCCTCATACCAATATGTGAATGAGCTGACCACTCGTTTAAAAACTGGCTGGAAACTTGCCAATGAAAATTTGAGACAAGCCAGGAAAAAACATGCTGCCTATTACAACAGGAAAGCTAAAGACAGAGATTTGGCTGTGGGAGAGAAGGTACTGCTTCTTCTACCCGGTAGTCAGAATAAGTTACAAATTGGATGGCAAGGTCCATATACAGTTCTAGAGAAGGTGTCTAGAACACATTATAAGATAGATAAGAAGGGGAAAGAGAAAATCTATCATGTGAATCTCCTGAAGAAATATTTGGAAAGAGAAAATCAGGAAGAGACACACTTGTTGACCTTGTCCATTGCAATGGAGATGAAAAAGGAACCACTTTCATCATTTGAATATCCATTACATCCCTGTGAGACAGCGGCACAGGTGAAAATCAGTACACATTTAACGAAATATTAGAAGGAGAGAGTGCAACAGGTTCTAGATGATCACACAGAGGTGTTAACGGACCGACCGGGGCATACAAACTTATTGGAATATGATATGAAACTGATAGACCCCACACCTGTCTGTATGAAAGCCTATTCGATTCCTTTTGCGAAGGAGAAAGCCTTGAAGGAAGAGATAGACTATTTGTTGAAGGAAGGAATAATTTCACACAGTGAATCTTCGTATAGTTCCAGTGTGGTGCTCTTAAGGAAACCCTCTGGAGAACATAGACTCTGTATAGATTACAGGAGACTGAATGCTATCACAGAAGGTCAGGTGGATCCCTTGCCGGATACAAATCAGTTGTTTGTCAGGCTAAATAAAGCTAAATATTTCTCAAAAGTGGATCAGAGTAAAGGATACTATCAGATTCCAGTAAAGCCGGAGGTTAGACCATACCTAGCTTTTAGTACCTCAGATGGACACTATGAGTTTAACAGATTGCCATTTGGATTGAAGAATGCGCCTAGTGTCTTCTCTAGAATGATGAGAAAATTGTTGGATCCTCTGAATAATCCATGCATCACAAATTTCATGAATGATATCCTTATAGCAACAGAAACATTTGAGGAACACATTGACTCTCTGAACATGCTGTTTAATCGACTTAGAGAAGCGAATTTAACAGCCCGACCAACCAAATGTTGCGTTGGATGTAAAGAATTAGAATTCTTGGGGGACACAGTCCATCAGGGAAAGATGACCCCTGACCCCAAGAATTTAGAGAAACTACAGAAAGCCCCGAGGCCACAAACCAAGAAAGACGTGAGATCCTTTGTCTCATTATGTGGTTTCTACCAAAAGTATATCAAAAACTTTAATTCCATATGTGCACCGTTAACTGATTTGACACGCAAAGGAAATCCAGATCGAATTACCTGGACAGCATAGTGTGAATTGGCATACCAGGAATTGAAGGAAAAGCTCACAAGCAAACCTATTTTGAAATTACCTGACTTAAGTCAAGAATTCATTGTGAGAACGGATGCAAGTAATATCGGGTTGGGCGCGACCCTGTTACAGAAATCAGATGCACTGAATGGGGAATTAACCCCAGTGGCATATGCTAGCAGAAAGTTGAATAAAGCTGAAACCAATTATTCAACTAGCGAAAAAGAATGAATGGTAGTAATATGGGCGATCAAGAAATTCAATATTTATCTGTATGGGAAGGTATTAAAGTTGCAAACGGATCACAAACCCTTGTCGTTTCTAGCGCAGGCTAGGCATGAAAATTCGAGGTTACTCAGATGGTCCTTACTTTTGCAGCCATTCCAGTTCAGCATAGAGTATATTTCTGGAAAAACTAACCTGGGTGCGGATTTTCTAAGCCGCCATCCGTGTGATGAGAATCACCGTAAGCACCAGGAATAATATTAAATGTCTCTATGTGTATATAGAATTATAGACTGACATATAATGTCTGTTTTTAAGTGGGGAGAATTTGTCGTGAGAAATTCTAATCATCAGAAGTTGAGTTCTGACCACTCGCACCCACTTCTAACTTCTTTAATTGTATCTCCTTCTCCATCATTTTCTCTTCCAGAGCTATTCTCATTCTCTCCTTCTCCAACTGTAACTCTCTATCTTCTCTCATCATCTTTTCTTGTAATTCTCTCTCTTCTTTCATCTTCTTTTCTTGTAACTCGAATTCTCTCTGTTTCCACTCACTTTCTTCTTTCATCTTCTTTTCTTGTAACTCCTTATCTTCTTTCATCTTCTTTTCTTGCAATTCGAATTCTCTTCTTTTTAGCTCTAACTCCTCAGCTCGAGCATCTCTTAGAGCATTTTGTTTATCAGTTCTCTCCCTCTCTTCCTTTTCTTTCCTTTCCTTCTCCTCCTTTGCTTCCTTCTCTTTCAAAGTTCTTTGATTTTCAACTGAGTTGAATTCTGCCTTGGCAAATTCCACCAATTCTGTTCCTGTGTACCCGACTTGCGTGCCAATCCGCATGCAAGTGTCCATATCCATGATGTACACTAGTAGTTTTTCCTATTAACTTTAGTATAAATCTCTATAATATAATTACTCGACTGTATACGCTGCACTTGAGTCAGCAAATAAATTTCTGCTTACAATAATATTCAGTAATAATATGGTAAATATTGATATCTCTTCATCAATTTACACACATATATATATGCATGAAAGTAAATACCACCTCGTAGTTTATTATGTAAATATGATTCACGTTTACGTTATGGTCTCACTAAAGACTCACTTAGCCTTTTGGCTATGTTCTCACCACTTTGTGAAAATCAGGTCTTTCTGGCCCCTTATTCTCTACTAAATCCTTACTCAAACTTACAGTAGTCTATAGTTGCACTTTGACACCCATATAACAACTTATAATAGTCAATAGTTGTATAATAACAACTTTATGATGCTTTATGGTGCTATGACACCACTATATCAACTTAGTCACCACTTAGACTTTACTTCACAGTCTTTACTGGCACCCACACTGGTGCTATATTCAATAACACTCCACTTATTACTCACCTCTGTAATCTCTGCTAAGCAAGCACTACCTATAGCAAATGAACACAAATGTAAACTACACAAATGAAAGCAACATACACATCACACCACAAAAACACAATTCCAGTCACGAGGAAATAGATGATAGAATACAAAGAGAAGAGATAGCTTAATATCTACAATGCGTGACTGAGCACGAACGAAAACAAGGGATACCTGTAAACGTATTTACAAGATAGTAAGATAGGACAAGATAACACACCACTTAAACAGAACACAAGAAATACAGAATGTACACGACAATATAAATACACACTTCACAGCTACCGCTAACAGGGCTCCGGAATGTAAAGTAGGGCAGTCGCAGGAAATTCGTTTGCCAGACTCCACCACAGAACAAACACGCCACAACCTAATAGAATTGGTCTAATCCAATCTTTCCTATAAAAGGCCAAACTGGATTACACTCACACACCAATACACTATAACACTAAAGACACTACGAAAACCACACTCAACAATGAGGTGCTAGAAGCTAACTATTGCCCCAAGCACTGTATTCACCTCAGTGAAAATAAATTAAGTACCTAAACAGTAGAATATTACTATAATGTATCAAAATATATAATCCAGATAATTCCAAACTATAAGGAATACAGAGCAAGAGCAAATTTAACCAACAATCAATCTACCTACACACCAAGTCACACTTACGCAATAAAGAAATGTTAAACATGAGGAAAGAAAACAATAACAAACCGAGAAGCAAATACAAAAACAGCACTACACTATTTACCATGTGAAAGTAACTAATAGATATAATCAGTAAAGAAGACAGACAATATCATTATATTATCAGAGAAAGAAGAAAATATTAATATAACATATAATACATAAACATACAAACAATAACTTATCTGAAGGTCCAACGGCGCGTGAGCAAGCAGAATCCTCAGCCCTGACGATGATAATGATCACAGAACGAACGAAACTTCACACTAGGACACGTAAAATCCAAACGAATATAAGTCCAGGAATCACTTCACTGTCAAATCTGAGTGTTACGGTATGATATTATTTCACGCACAGACCTTAGTATCCTTCAGGGTGCTTCCACAGCACTGTCTATAATACACTGGGACTGTCTACTCATACACAGTTCAGCTACACAGCTACAATACACAGTCTTCTGTAAGTCGGCAGGACACAATGCACAAACAGATTCACCCCTGGATGGGCAGTTCTGGGTTGACAGACATGTCACTATCGTCGGCCTAGGAAGGTCACGTCAGAGCAATGTCACTGGCGTTGGCTTAGGAAGGTCACGTCAGAGCTTATTTACCCATGGCTGGGCACCCCAGTAAAGGAAGGTCACAGCAAGAGTCCAGCTGAACAGCTCCTTCATGTAGCGGGAACACGATGACTCGCCTATAGTCTAACCACCCTAACCATACTCGTATGCCTATATGAACTTAAAAGTTCACAAAGGTCCTCCACAACAACTCCTAACCCTTCTACGGTAACACTCAAAGCTACAGTGACTCAAGCAGGATAGCGCAACAACCGAAGTCGTCTCCCCGCCCTGTTGAACACGTAACTTTGCTCCGCAGGGAGCCCCGAATGTTACCAAGAAATCGTGAGGACTACCTTGCTATCTATCTATTTAAAGCCTGACTTCACTGCACCTCTATTCCAAACACTTGACACAATATTTCAGCAATGCTTGCCAAACTAACCAGCTTTACATACTATATGACCCACTAACACCACCTGTCACTCCGTTGCTCCAGCTGGATCAATGTTGCCAACCACCAAACAAACTCAGAGATACGTCAAACTGCCCCGTCTGACGCACATTGTAACAAAAGCTTAATACTTCAATAATTGTATACAGCCCTGCAACAATACCATAACAGACAACTTGAAACTTAACAACGTTTTATTTCACCGTGTATGGACTGAAATATACTGACAAAATAGCCATTCCCGCTGTGATACTGGAAAGTAGGTCAGCCCTGGAAATCGAGGTCAGGTCAAAGACCGTAAACAAGACACTAACAGATCGACACATACACTGGACCCTGAAATGTAAACAACTCACCCAGTGAGTTGCAGAAAATATGAAGGCGCTAACACAGTAGCTTTACTAACCTTCTAACACTCTGTGTGTACAATAAATAATGGCAAAATTACTGCCCCACAGGCTCTTAGGCCTTATTATCAAACAATATTCAATTAACACGTCAGCTAGCTGGGAACTAATATTATAACGTATAGGCCTCCATAGCCAAAGAAACAGTCCGCAATAAATATGAGCCAAATACTAGAAAACCACTGGCCCCATGGCCTCTAACTTACCGGACCCAGAGCCCCCAGATGTCAGAATTAGACACATGAGAATACTTGTGCTGTCAGAGCGAACTCTCCACTGGTACTATGGGTTTAAGGTACTCCCACACTAGACTCTTAGCTCGCTGTCTCAAAGGTACAACCATAGCACACCATAGCTGACATAAATAACATGGTAACACCAATAACAGGTAATGACCCTTTTAATGAATATCACACACAGAGGAGCCGCACCCGGCTGACGATACACATGAACATGCATTGCACAATGCACTGAAATAACTGCCACATACTTGCCACACACTATAGCTCAACAAGATATCCAAATAATACACGCAGAGCTAATCTACTCAGCAACCGCCATGACAATCACTCACATAGGCGGAACACACTACTGACAAAACGCAATACATCATTGCAATCATGAAATACAATCCAGGAGGATATCAAACTAGCAACAAATCACTACTTTTGATCTCATGAAAATAACGGCAAGAAGTAATGAGCAATAGTGGCAACTCTATAACTTTCCCCAGCAAAACTGCTGACTACGGCCATCAACGACTTCTCAGTCGAGCGGACATATCATGACTGACCCATCCGCCAAACTGTTTCTTCCGGTTTTCCTTCTAGCCAAAAACCGGCTGGACAGGTATCCAAAGATGAATACCAGTGTTGTCACACTACAGTGTAACCACTATAAAATTTAGTGAGTAATTAGGCTGTGACACACATATATAAATTAAAAAGTAAATGTAAAGCCTAACGAATTAAGTCAATAAAAGGAAAGAAGAATGGTAAAAGAGCGGTCACAATAGCGTACACCTGTATTATAGAACGTCATGCTAGTTAAACAAGAAAAACCCCTTTTTCTACTTCATCTGCATAAGTGTAGCGCTTTCACGTTTACTAGTAAAGCCTACTGCATCAAATACACGCGTTTCTAAAAAGAAAACTGGTACTGTGTTTCTTAGAAAACCTTGAGATAGACACACTGCGTAATGACCTAGATTTAATATTCCCTTAATGTCACTATGCACTACGTAAACTAAAAGACAGACGGGCTTAGAAGAGAGAGAGAGAGAGAGAGAGAGAGAGAGAGAGAGAGAGAGAGAGAGAGAGAGAGAGATGTACGGAGGAACGCATGCAATACTACCACGTCTCGCGATATAAAATTAATGCCACCCCACGCGAAAGACATGCAGGCTTGATTTTTTTTTCAAATAAATAGTGACAAAAAACACTACCAATACGAGGTAAGGTTTTAAAATTTAGGAAACATGACACAATACTGTTTTACGTCTGAAATCCTAACATTAGCCTGACAGTACAGAAGACACCCCATCGTATAGAAGTGAACAGGTGGTAGAAGAAAATACATATTTTGAACGAAGCCACTTAGCTCCATTAAACTTATATATTTGGGTGCCTTAGGTCTTGCTGACAAAGAATATGTTAGGTGTTAAGCAAATAGTCTAATAATTAACAAATTATAGCCAAAATACTATAGTGGTGTTGTCTGACAACACAGGATCATATTTGCTCATAATGGCGTGTTTGGACACTGCTTTAGAGGAAATGAGGCCACCACGTTAAATCCGATTTGATTGGCTAGAATAATATGTAAGGCGAAACATGATTAGTCGATGGCAAATACTATTTTTGGTTGTTAATGGCAACGATAGGAAGGGTACTTTTTTTCAAAAGCTTTTGTAAACATGGTCTCATTGGCTAGACCATTTAATATAGTCAATTAGGAGCGTCAGTTCAGTGCCACTTTTTGAAAATCCAATTTGTAAAAGCAAGTGCGTTGAGATCCAGCTCATATTTTTCTAATAAAAGCCTGGGACAGAGGCAGATCGGAATTGTGCCATAACTCATCGCCAGTCAACGTATTTGTTTAATATTTCCGTGAGTTGTGGTAACTAGACATATTTGATATCTTTTAGATGAAAATTGAATGTGAATTGATAAATTTATGTCTGTATGTGTGTGGTTCAGTAACAAACATGAGGCAAAGACTAGATATTGCTCTATCATGAGAAAAACTTGTCGGAGAGGAGTATAACTGCATGGGATTGCCAAATAGTACTATGACACCTATCTTATTGAATATAAGGAATTAATGCTGGAATTGCAGAGGCGTTGTAACCATTAGGGAGAGGAATACTGGTGTATATTGTTCATGAGAAGCTAACAGTTGGCCTACCGCGCTGAACTCGGTGTTTGTTATGTATTGTGCTCCAGTGTGGAAATAGATTATAAATTAGTTCTGAAGTAGGAGGTACAACCTTCTTGTTTCAGGGACCGTGGTACTAAAGTATTAAAGCAGCACCTGGTCTGAGTTTTGCTGAATCCAGAGGCTGATAGAATACTCCTTGGTCAAGATATCGACCAGTGTTGTTTCTCAAGAAAACTGTGAAGCAAGCGAGCATAGGAGACTGTTTCCTGCCGCCCACACAGAAGTTAAGATTACGTTGGCCAGAGCAGCTCAATCTTGTGTATACCCCCCCCCCCCCCAAAAAAAAAGTGACTTTACATAAAATCAAGAGGGACATTTATTTGTTTCAAATAAAAAGAAACTGTGAACCTTTCCAATATTATTTTCACCAGAAACAAACACTTGAGGTCATGATGACAAACAATAACCTAGCTTGAATAGCCAGTATTACCTCATAGTTCTACATCACTACTTACACACATATTGTAATAATAATATATGTCAATACAAAGATCCTATCTATAAATTGTGTACATACAACTTGTGATTTCATTTGATTTTTATTCCTGGTTCACTTTGTAGTTGAATCAGGATATCTATTATTGAAAGGAATTAATACATATTTTAAAAGTTACACTTGACTTACTAAGATAGTCTTATAGAGTGTTCTATGTATGTGAGTGTCACAGTGTTGTAAAGTATTGTGGATTAAATTAAATTGTTTATCTGTCTGTTCGTTGTTGTGAACATACACTTCATCACTATCATAACCCTAGACATTCAACGTAGTCATCATAATATTCCAGAATAAGTCTGACTGAGGTCTAAATGTGGTAGCAAAGTAAGGTCATCTGTAATACACCACACTTATTAGATACAGATACCTTCACAGCTGATTTCAGTCAGTACACTAAGTCCCCTATAAATATTTATAACATCCCACTTTACCACAGGCCTGACCATGAAGGACATGTCACAAAGAGCTGAAATTTTGTATAATGTATATTCCTTTTCAACAAAGCAACCATCTGAATTTACACACTTCTGCCATCTCTGCTTGACCTTGAAAAGACCTTGGGTGTAGAACATCCTATTTTTCAAACTAAATCAGTCATCACATGCCAGTATAACCTCTTCATCGCTGTCAAAATGATTTCCTTTTAGCTGTTTTTTAAGATTTGGGAATAGAAAAAAGTCTGATGGAGCCAAATCTGGAGAATATGGTGGGTGTGGAAGAATGTCAATATTCAAATCGTTGGCTGCTAGCTGCACAAGCCGTGCTTTGTGAGAGGGCGCGTTGTCTTGAAGCAAATGAAGATTTTGAGTGCGCGTTATCCCTCGTTTCCTGGTCACAACCTTTCTTAGTTTTGTGAGAAGATCTGCATAGTACTATCCATTAACTGTGTTGCCACGAGGCAGATAATCTTTTAAACGGACACCTTTGCCGTCCCAAAAAACAGTCAGCATAACTTTTCCTGCAGATTTCTGCGCCCTCGGCTTGACAGGTGTTGTGGAGCCCAGGGTTTTCCATTGCATGCTGGCAATTTCGGATTCGGGGTCATAATGGTGTACCCAAGTCTCATCTACTGTCACCATGGTCTCCAAAAATTTTTTTGACTGACACTTTTTGAGCAACTGTTGACAGCAATTTACCCTCGTTTGCTTCTGTTCACGTGTCAACAGTCATGGAACCCAGCGTGCACACATTTTTCTCATGTTCAGTCTGTTGTGTAAGATTCTATAAACTGTTCTTTCATTTAGTTTTACTCTACTAGCTATCTCCACAATTGTGATTTTTCGATCCTGGTCAATGATTTTCTTCACTCTTGTTGCATTTTCATCGTTGCACTCTGAGGCTGGTCTACCAGATCTTGGCAAATCAGCAACATTTGAGCGGCTGCACTTAAACTGTTGACACCAGTTTTTTTACCGAAGTATATGAAGGACAAGAATCACGAAACACTGGTTCCATCTCCCTGTGTATTTCTGTAGGGGTTTTTCCCTGAAACATCAGAAATTTTATCACAGCTCTGGCCTCCTTCTTTTCCATTGTTTTATCAAATCTTTGGAGCAGCAGATCCGGTCAATAGGGTACATTGCGCCGTGCACCGTAGCGGGAAAACCCATTAAAGAAACAAACGCGTACTTTACACATTCAGTGCAAATATGTTGAGCTTTAAATGTGCTAAGTTTCATCTTCCTCCTGTGACTCCTTCATGGTCAGGCCCAAGACTTATGTCAATCACATTGTATATACGATGTTTTGCATTAAAAGAATAATTTTGCCCCTCTAAGGGGTAACTATGTAACAAAGCGTTATCTGGAGGGACTTCTTTTAACCCAGAGGGTAACCACAAGAGATTGTTTTTCTGGCGAATCTGTATAATTGTTTCACAACATGTACTTTTAATTTAATTGATTACTTCTGAAGTATGTGTAATGCTTTTAGCGGGTTACCAGAAGTAGCCTTATACGTTGTGTCATTTTATATGCATGAATATATAGAATGGGATTTAGCATCGCCCCAGTGAAATAGCATGGAACGTTCCTTGCTATTGTGTTTACATGCTTGCGCGTTTGCAAGAACGGGCTGAGGCGACGTAAGGTTAGTTCCCAACCAAGTACATGAGGCAGTAACGTTTACGTACAAACCTCCCCTTCCCCAGCGCAAGTCGCGGGTAAGTTGATTATGCAAAGTTGCGAGTTTAGCAGTAAGCCGCCCAGCTCTTACTTGCTTGTTTGTCTGCTGACCGGTCGGTGAGCAGGAGAGAGAAAGATAAACTGCGAAACCAGGTAAACACTGGCCAGCGCAGGGGCGGGAAAGATTGTAAATAATTACTCTGTACCTGTTTAGACAATTGTCTGTTTTGCCTTGTAGTAACATATAATGATCTATTTTGACTAGATGATAAGTGATTTTGACTATGTTTTCATTACAGCAACCTCCGGCACTCCGACAGAATTATGAGCCATCAGCCTGGAATTGCCTTCCTACCTTCCTATAAAGGCCGGATAAATAAGCGACCCCTTTACAGCGGGGTACTCCCAACGTACCGCAGTGTTATCAGTCCGACTCCCTACTACGGGTTCAGTCGGATAATTTTCCCCTGCTGGGAAAGAAATTGTTAATGCCTCCACTATAGAAAGTGGAGTGCCCATGCTCCATAGCCTCTGTGTTAGAGAGCTACATCAGACATACATGTCGCGCCTACTCATTAGTAGCGGGCAAACGCACAGCGTGTATTTAATTCCCCCATCACGTATTTAAATCTTGAGCGCCTCCTTCTTCGCACCCATTTAGATCCTAGATTCAGAGCCTAAGGGTGCGTCTGGAGGACTTTGCATAGGTCCGTGAAATTGCTTTATTCCAGTGGTGGATAAAACGGAGTTATAATTTTCGTGGATTTGTCAGAGAAAAACAAGGTGAAGAGAGGGTTACCATTTCTCCGACGGCTATCGGCCAGTAAGCTGTGATCCCAGTGGAGTATAAGAGCGCGCGTGCAAATGAAGTAGGATTAATTGTGAGAGTGCACTCAGAAAAAGTAGCTGGGAGGAAAAGAGCTCTTAATAAACTGTGGACAGAGACAGTTAGTGAATTTAACAGTTGTGTGCTGACAAAACGAAGTCGGCGTCTTAGTTTGTGTAGGTAGGAACTTCATTATTTCAGGTTTCCATGCCGAAAGTATTAGCAGCACATTCATCCAATATTTTTGGAGTTTATATCTGGATTAATTATGTTAATTTTATCATTTCGAATACTAGCCTACACGGTATCTTGCTTAGATACATGCATTATGTTGTTTTGATTTTTTTTTGTGATTGATAATTTTGCATTATCAACAGGCTCTTTTGTTTAATTTTTAATAAACTAGACAACTTATTAGCGGGTCAGACTTTCCTTTCTATCCTTACTATACATGATTGCTTGTGGAGTCACTAATGTGTACTGAACCTTATCTCCAATAAGAGAGAAAGGCAGTGTGACAGTAGTTAAAACATAGTCACTGCGTGGCAGGAGGGAGAGTCAGTATCTGTTCTGTACTCTTGATAACTATAAGTCACTCTATCCACATACAATACCATAACTCACCTATCTTCTCTCAAACCGTGTTTGTCCTGTCTCAGACGTCACACAGACTTTTTTCTGGTCTAGGCAGACACGTGAAAACCACGCATGATAGTGTCATAGAAAAATGACATCGCTGGATTTTATTACAGCATGCTTCAAATATGAATTATTGAAAGATGAACCGAGAAATCACTGAGTATTTTTATATGCCTACCACTTGTACTATACAGTGTACATGAGCATGAGTTTAGACTGAGAAATACAGCGAGTTGTATTGTTAATACTGTTTGTAAAATACTGAGTTGAAATAGTCTAATGTGTATGTGTGTGCGCGCGTGCGTGCGTGCGTGCGAACAAAGTACCCTAAAGATTAGAAAATCGATACATACAATATTATATACATGAAAACACCGCATGTAATGTCATTATTTTAATTTATCCCAACATGGCTGTCACACACTCTATCATTCACGCATTATTGTTTTCCAACGAGGGATTTACCCATTCAAGAAGTAGACATTTGCAGCCAGCGAGTAATTATTTACAAGTTTATTAATTAAATTATGTTTCAGATAATGCATATCCATCTTTAAATTTTCGATAGTGTTTAATGTGTAACACTTGTCTGCTCGAGCTCATTTCAAAGCGATTTGGAGTTTTGATCCAATATGTGGAGTTTTTTTTCTTTTACGTCCTGCGGTAGCATTCATTCTGAATAGGTTCCAGACTTACATGCACAGAAAAGTAGAGAGAGAGAAAGAGATAGATAGATAGATAGATAGAGAGAGAGAGAGAGAGAGAGAGAGAGAGAAATCTACCTTCACAAGTAAAACAGTCCCATTATTAAATCTGGTAATTAAACAAAGTTTTCTCTCTTGTAGTACGACAAAGCCTTTCAGTGTGTTATGATAAGTTCATTAATGATTCCCTACGCAAGATCTTTTAAAAGATGCAATGGCCGACCACTGTGTCCGCAAGATCTTTTAAAAGACTGTGATTTATTTCGTGGTTTCTTTCCATTCTGATATTTTATACTGACCGGAAATGATCTCGAACGGAAGTAAACACAAAACTGCGCAAATTTCAAGAAGCTTCAACTTCCTTTATTTGAGTTTGAAGGGAATTTTTCACATTTATCATCATTTTTCGTCGTGTTTTGTCGTATGGCCGAAAACACGCAGGATCTGTTACTAATATGTGAACAGTGAACAAACTGTGTGATCAACCACAACTTTCTTACTTTTTCTGTGTTTCTAAATGGATTACCTTCACAAAGAGAGCAGTGAAACTGTATTGTGATAATAATTTATGTTACAAGCCTTAGGTAAGTGGAAAATTTATGTTCAAAATTTCAAGTTATCTTTTGTTCTATGTACATATTATCTGTCATAACATAAACATAATATAAAATTAGCTAGAAAAGTATATATATTCATATTGTCAATCCAATGTACTTTAATTTGATATATAATTTATTATACCTAACTCATGATTAGACACACATTGTTAGTAAAAGTGAATTAAGTAAATATACATTTTTGGGGCTTAAAAATAATTCCGTCCAGAGCTGAAAATAATTACGTACCGAATCAGTTAAATGACGACCCTTCGTTAAAGGAAAGAGTTGAAGCAATAGGATTTGATAGAAATAGTCTTTAATGTCTGCTTGAGATATTTTTTGTCATTTTAAACCGAATCAGCTCTATAGATTGTTTCAGATAATTAATTAATAAATGCACAACCTCTGTCACAAACCAAAAGATAACATAGTGTTGTGTCCTAAAGCTTATTACATAGTTACTTATTAATATAAAGTAATGAAAATCTAAACACAGATATTACTCTGCACGACGTCATTTTGTAAAAAAAAAATATTATTTCAGTTCTCTGAGTAACGTGAATGAGCGTACGATGATTTTAATTTCACGATTTTTTGATAACATAATCAACTCATATTTCCCGCTGCAGAAAAAGCTGTGACATCGCAGGCGAGAAATTGCGGTGCCACGCAGTCATAAGGAGTCTGTTTCCTACAGCTGTGCTGTAGTCTTGGACCAGAGAACGGCATGCTGGATGAAGCTTTAATTTTTCTTTAAGGAAACCACCGAGAGAAACTTAATTATTTCAGAGAGCCAGGATAGTCGACATTTTCACAGCGGATTACACAGTTGGCTTGGGCTTGTTATTGTTGTTGTTCACCTTCTAGGAAGCTCAGCCTTTGCTGCCAACGCGGCCAGCCCACACCAGTGACCATTCTCTTGTACATGTGGATGTTTTGTCGCGTCCTGTGACGTCACTCTGAGTGTATTGTTTGTTGAATGTTTTGTTTTTCTTTTATAACACAAATTGTTGGTTTCATATGTGATGCCATAAGGCTTAGTTTTGTTTTCTCTACACAGATCTATTGTTTTTCTCATGAATTCCTTGAATATATATATATATATATATATATATATATATATATATATATATATATATATATATATATATATATATATATATATATATATATATATATATATATATATATATATATTGTCGTAATATAAATCTGTATGAACAACACGCGCAAATATTTTATCTCTAAATTTCCCCATTTTAAAACTAGTAACAACCATAAACGCTACTACTATAGTGATAGCCCTGGGTTGTTTGCCCGACATCATCGACGACGCCAGGATACGCGCTGGTGGGTAAAGGCATTAACGCCACGGTTTGAACGATACCAAACCTACTGGCTTTTTCATCACTAACATAAATGTCGGATGGCAAATCGCAATGCCTAGATCGGTGTAAAATGAGTGAGAGGAAGAATAAAAAATAAAAATAAAAAAAACTAACTAAAGCATGCTTAGAACGTGTTGGTAATATGACATGCGACAGTGTGTTTATATAACGCCAGACGCATGGTTGGATTTTGAATTGTTCGCGAGGGCGCAAAATCCCCGTCATAACCCCGCTTTTCATACCTCCGTACTAATTTTTAAACGTAACTTATAAAACGATTAGGCCTTAGTCCAGAATCGCCCGTCTTGACAATACAAGGAGAGAGGAGCCAAGATGGTAGAGCTTGTAATTTGAATTAACACTAGAGTAGGGGCAAAAACGGAGAGAGGAGAAAACCTTGACATTTTTCCTTCACAAAATAAAGAATGGTACAGAGAGATAACAATAATGGTTAAAGGGTTATGAACATATTACTTATCATAATATTGTATTCTTCCTTATAATAACTTAGAATGTTATTTCTTTACTGCTGAGGTTCAGTATTAAAAAAAAAACCATAATTAACGAGAAAAGATGAAAACGCAAACGATGAGGAAGACGATAATAAAACTTATATATAAATATGAAGGATAGTGATCTAAGTAATAATCAGTTTTCAACTTTACGATAACCCCATTATTAACAAAGTTATTGAAGAAAATAGAAAGGGACAACAGACTAACAGACACGGTCGTAACTTCTCGGTTTGAAACCAACCTTGGGAGGGTACTTTTTTTTCAAAATAGCGCTGTTATTTGAATGAGAGACGTAGTGGGATTAGTTTAAATTTGATTGGGTGAGATTCGCATAGCATGCGAGCGTGATAAAACCACGGTCTTGCTTAGTTAGGGTACCACTTGTAAAGATATTTCATTGAGAAAGGTTAAGCAGAGCAATACTTGAGCGATTGCCTTTGCAGGCGGGAACAGCAGTCATCGAACCTGTACCCATTTATAGCCAGTAACCTTAAGTTGTGAAATATTTCATTGAATTAGCGGTAAGAGGAACCATTTTATTGATGTATATTTATATTCTTATGTATGTAGAGGCAAACCCAGATAATGGCCCTACATAAAAACTTTGTGTTGAAATATCCAAGGGGCAAAAGACATGCCAAAAGCCTATTATGGAGCCAATAAGAGTCCAAATTGAGTTGAATATTATTATGCACTATTATTACTGTAAGACCAGAAAGTTGCTGGCAGAAAACAATATTAAATTAAATCTTGAGAACATAAATAAGATGTCCCATCAAAGAGATTGAACTTATTATTTGACCAAAGAAAAGAAAAGAAAGTATCCCAGCTGAATATATTGAAGATTTTAAATGACAGGGGCGTTGTAACCATATGGAGAAAAGAAAATAACCCCTGAATATGAAATGGTTAATATAAAATTAAAGACTGTAGCTAATTTGGTTAGCTCTTTCATCTGATCAAGATACATGTTTGATAATGTAAGATAATAAGAGGTAGAGATACATGATGAGAGTGCTTAGGGAGATTGTTCCTATTGTTCGCAGGATTCCATCCCAAAGTAACAAGTGTGTCAGAATCTGGAGTGACAGAGTGTGAGTCAACCTGCTGGTTGGTTCCATCTCAAGCCTGATGGTTGTCAACTGACTTCAGAGAGCACTTTGGTGTAGAAGTGTTCAATTACCTCAAACAAGTTACTTGATTGCCCACGGAATCAAAGATAAGATTCATAGCTGGGCCACATGTCAATTCAAACTAATTTATTCTCCACCAGTAACAGACAATGTATTTATGAGATGATGTGACAACCAGTCTTTCCAACTAGAGACCATACATACTTCATTATTGTGTAGCAGGGAAGAGAAATCTTGGAACATTTTAGAATTAAGATTGAGGGACATTTCCATTATTATGTATAATAAATTGTGTACAAAGATCCAATTTCAAATTTAAGTTTTAAACATTCCTGCCCCAAAAGATTTGGAGGGACAGGAAATTAAAATTGTAAAATAATAATTTAACTATAACTCCTGCCTTGTTAATTTCATCGAGTTAGCTTTTCGTGGTTGTTTACATTCATTCATTATTACACTTTCATCCCCCTAGACATCCTGTCAGTTAAACTTTGAATTAGTTAAGGGAATTACAGCACAGCGTGAGATCTCGGGAGGTAGTGCTAGGTCCTCTGAGAATTCATCACAATATTTCAACTATTAGACTCAGGGTCTTACATAGCTTGACCTCACGCTGTTAACACTTACTCTTTTAATATAACATCTTAACCTCCCCAGCATTACATTGCTACATATATATATATATATATATATATATATATATATATATATATATATATATATATATATATATATATATATATATATATATATATATATATATATATAAACTGGACACATTTTAATTTTTTTTTAACCCTGAACGGTTTAATCTTTAATGAATCGATAGAAAAGAGAGATAGACTGGCTATTCAGTTTTCCCAATCGTGTATTTGTCTATCTAACTGTCAGATAAGGAAAAATAGAGAGAGTGGGTGGCTACAACAAAACCAAAGTTGAGATGAAAACAAAGATCGAGACTTCTTGGTAACCTGTTATCTTGGATGTTGTATGTCACTCTACCCTCACAACCTGTGAGCCGGTCTGTCCTACCACGTCTGACTGAGCTAAACCAGCGGTCCCATTTAGATGCCTTTGTCTTTCTTGTGGTTTTCTTTCTTCCCACGACATTACCTAAGTCCATTCTTTGAAAATTGTTATCGAACAATATTATCAACCAAGTACTGCTAACTTGAAGGGACCTAAGACGCGTCAACAGTGAGAAATGCAGTTAGCGGCCCATAGCTAGACTGCTTGCGTCAGGGTAAGCAAACCAGAGCTGACCAAGACCCTACTCCACCTCCAAGTGGTGGTCCTGGAAACAGGCTGCATCACTGCCGTCTGGCTGAGTGAGTAGGGATCGAAGAGGGAAGGCTACCCTGGTCCCAAAGATGCCGTGCTGAAGTCGTATGTGTCGGCCGAAAGGCGCAAATATCGCAGCTACGCTGTAAACGGACACAGCGCAACCAACGTCCTTTTCAGGAGGAACGAAGAAGAAGAAGCCATCAAGAAGACATGCTGACCATCATGGACGCTGGAATTGGGTTGAGCATACGCTCAGAAGAGACCATGACACCATCACCAGAACTGCCATACTGTGGAAAGAAATGCGAAAGCGAGGCCGGCCAAAAGGTACCTGGCTGAAAACTGTGGAGTTGGTGCCCAACACGAAGAATGACTGCAGACCAAGCAAAGTGGAGACAATGTGTTGTTAACAAACAAGATGCCACCAGGCTTGTTGGTCACTGATTGCTTTGTCAGTCCGCGGCCAAGAAGAAAAGATCAACAACACATAGGCACAGAGAACAACAAAATAAACATTTGTTGTAACGATATAGGCACAACAGACTCATGATAAACGTTTGTTGTAACGATCTAGGCACAACAGAAACATGATAAACGTTTGTTGTAACGATCTAGGCACAACAGAAACATAATAAACGTTTGTTGTAACGATCTAGGCACAACAGAAACATGATAAAGATAAACGTTTGTTGTAACGATCTAGGCACAACAGAAACATAATAAACATTTGTTGTAACGATCTAGGTACAACAGAAACATGATAAACGTTTGTTGTAACGATCTATGCACAACAGAAACATGATAAACATTTGTTGTAACGATCTAGGCACAACAGAAACATAATAAACGTTTGTTGTAACGATCTAGGCACAACAGAAACATGATAAAGATAAACGTTTGTTGTAACGATCTAGGCACAACAGAAACATAATAAACATTTGTTGTAACGATCTAGGTACAACAGAAACATGATAAACGTTTGTTGTAACGATCTATGCACAACAGAAACATGATAAACATTTGTTGTAACGATCTAGGCACAACAGAAACATGATAAACATTTGTTCTGACTATCTAGGCACACCAGAAACATGATAAACGTTTGTTGTAACGATATACGCACAACAGAAACATGATAAACGTTTGTTGTAACGATCTAGGCACAACAGCAATATGATAAACATTTTTTCTAACTATCTAGGCACAACAGAAACATGATAAACGTTTGTTGTAACGATCTAGGCACAACAGAAACATGATAAACGTTTGTTGTAACGATCTAGACACAACAGAAACATGATAAACGTTTGTTGTAACGATCTAGGCACAACAGAAACATGACACACATTTGTTATAACTATCTAGGCACAACAGAAACATGATAAACGTGTGTTGTAACGATCTAGGCACAACAGAAACATGATAAACGTTTGTTGTAACGATCTAGGCACAACAGAAACATGATAAACGTTTGTTGTAACGATCTAGACACAACTGAAACATGATAAACGTTTGTTGTAACTATCTAGGCACAACAGAAACATGATAAACGTTTTTTGTAACTATCTAGGCACAACAGAAACATGATAAACATTTGTTGTAACGATCTAGGAACACAACAAACAGCATGGTAAACATGTAACTAACAAAACCACAGTTCAACAAAACGTAGAAAAATCATTCCTTTTATGTTTCCATCTTTTATTTAGGTTTCTTAAATCTTTTCTGGTTATTATTTTTTTTTTATTTTCACATACGTTTGAAAAAAAAAAAACATTTTTCTGTATGCTTGCAGTTTCTAAAAGTAAAAGGGCAATAATTGGATGCGGAGTTTCGTAACACCTTGTGGAGTTGTGGGTGATTGGAATGATCTATGCTTCTGTAACATCAGGCTTTGCCATATAACTTCCAGATCTAAGTTGTTGCCGGGTGTCTGTAGCTACTGGACACCTTTCGACAAATGACTTCATAGTTTCATGTGGGAAGCTGAGGACATCCCTTATTGTGCCAACAAGCTGACCTTTGGTGTACAACGTGTAAAATGGAAGCCTTGACACACCCTGCTCATCACATAGCTGGCGTTCCTCCAGGCAGTTGATAGCTGCATATGCATGGTTGTCTCTGGTCGTCACCTGGGCTGCCTAGAGGGTATAAAAATGTAATACTGTAAGTATATGTTATACCGGTTTGTCATGTAGAAGATATTTGACAAATATTATTAAGGAAGTTGGTAAGGTAGAATAGAGGATAATAGAAAGCAGCATTACCTTACAGCCCATATTCTAGAGTTTCCAAATAAAAGTAAATAAAACGAGACTAAAAACTTGACAGAAAGGTAACTTAGAGACTGACGTAACAAATGTCAGTAAGACATGGACAGAACTTGACAGGATGGCTCATGACAGGAACCATTATCGTTATATAATTCCAAGCATAGGAAGCAGATCATGGATACGTTTATTAATGACAGAAAGAACACTTTTGTGTTTTTTGCCATTGAGCGGTTTCAAGTCGCTAATTCCAGTTAATTTTATCGGGAAATCTCCAGAACAGAAACAACCGAAGCATCAACAGACATTAAGGCAACAAAAACCGTCACAAAACGGGAGAAATAATCGAATATCGTAATAGCCGAATTGAGGACAAAAGCTTAGATAGGCTTAGTTTGACTCCTATTGCTCACTTCGGAGCTACAAGTTAAGATAAATAGAAAGGATTCTTCTTAAGAGAAATGTTTACAGGCCTGTATGTCCTTGACTGCATAGACTTTAACATATATAACAAAAATAGAGCGTCAGAAAAGTCGTTAACATACACAGAAATAGCAGAACTGTCAAATAATCTGTAATGTATGCATCATTAGCAACACTGAATTAATCGTTAATTTTTGCATCATAAGCAAAACTGAAATAACCGTTAATTCTTGCATCATTAGGAACGGTTAAATAATCGTAAATGTTTGCATCATTAGCAGAACTTTGAATTAATCGCTAATGTATACATCATTAGCAGAACTGTAAATTAATCGCTAATGTGTGCAGTGTTAGCAGGGCTGAGAAATACTCGTTAATTTGTGCCTTAGCAGAGGGACCGAATGAAATCTCTATTTCATGGTGGTAAAGAAGTATCCATCCTTTCTGCCCTGTAACAAAAGTGTTTTCAAATTAAAACTTTCGTAAAATCAACAGCTAGTAGTCAATATTAACATTGCAATCGCTAATGTAACGAGAGAGAGAGAGAGAGAGAGAGAGAGAGAGAGAGAGAGAGAGAGAGAGAGAGAGAGAGAGAGAGAGAGAGAGAGAGAGAACGAACGAACGAACTTTATTTTCGAAGGGTAAAGAATTGGGCGCGCAGGCCCGTCTAACATTCTGTCCTTCCACTGTCATTAATCTCGCATACTATATCCTTTCATTCCCACATGATGCTTTAAGCATTAATTTAAAGGCATGCAACATTATAAAGTTACCATAACAGCATTCATTTACAGTATGCAATCATAATTTTTTAAAAATGAGTAGGTTTTTTTTTTTTGAAACAAACAAGCTAGTAATTGGGGGGAAAAGTAATAATAAAATCAAATAAATTAAAACAATAAATAAAGATAAATAAATTCTGTATACCGACACTCACTCATGCGGTCAATCCGTCTACAATTAATCTGTATTTTTGAATGTGTCATCAATCATCAATACAAAAATTACATAAACACATTCTCGCTTATATCCATACATTCTTGGTGGAAAATGAAATAATAATAATAACGCTTTCTTACGCACTTTCGTGGCAGGAAAAGTCTTTTAGCAGTAGAAAAAAAAAAAAAAAAGTTCACATTTCTAAAGTACAGTGGTATGCGGGTACATTCTCACGACTCACATTTCTAAAGTACAGTATTAAGTGGGTACATTCACACATACATTACATTATATAATAATATTTTAAAGTGAATATAATAATGATATTACAAGGATATAAAACAAATTATTCACACACAAAAACGAGCGGAAGAGGAAAAGAAATGTTGACCTATGGATGAGATGTTGACAGGCAAATACTGTTTCTATGGGGGTAGATAATCAGTGTTGAGGAAGTGTTTGAAAAGTGCTTTGTTAAAAGAATATTGTGTAGGTAAGCTTTTTAGGTGGTGTGGAAGGCTGTTCCATAAGTAGGCACCAGAGTAGGCTAGAGAGAGAGAGAGAGAGAGAGAGAGAGAGAGAGAGAGAGAGAGAGAGAGAGAGAGAGAGAGAGAGAGAGGAAGTAATGAAGTCATTACATATTTAACACTAAAGCTAAAGCAGTACCATTTAAAATGAAATGTTCATGAAAACACTGACACTGACATTGACATTGACACTGACATTGACATTTATCAGATACATTTTGAAGTTGTCATGACTGTGATTTTGTGATCCTGTTCTTTTCCTCTGTTACATTTATCTCCGTCTATCATATTTGTCCCCCATTTTCGCTCTTTTATTCATTTTGAACGTGATCTTTCCCAATCGGCTTTTACTTAAGTGTCACTTTAATCACACCTTTGAAATTGCTCAACCTTAAGTTATCTTTTGGAACAAACCTGACTCGGTGGCCAAGTTACTGTTTAGCGTGGGATACGGCCGCATGGGTCATCGAAAGCATTTGTTTGGGTAAATGAAAACATTTTCAATTTATATTGTGAACACTTTTCAAAGAGTGAAGATGTATATGTAAACAGACTCTATTTGTATTATTAACCTTTTCATTTAAATATAAAGGAACAATGAAAGCTTTTCTATTTAAATGTAAAGAAAGTTTTATCCAGAGGGATTTGATTTAATTCTCATCAAGGGTAAAGTAACTGGGATGGTGGTATGGAAAGATAGGAACCCATAACTATGGGGTGGAAAACGCCATACTCAGAAGAGCGTTTCGTTCTATTTTTGTTACCATAGTTAATGGTGGTACCGGCAGAAAGTACTATCTTTGCAACAAGAAGGGAACCGTGGCCTAAGCTTTAAGACGCAGGCCTCACGTGGTAGACTCTCCTAACGTTTCTGGGAAACGAGTTACCCGCGACAACCTTGATCAGAGACGAGCGTGAGCAGAGTGACAAGAACCAACCCATAACAAGGAGCAGAACCGTCATTGGCAGCTAAGTTCAAATATATGCTGCCACTTGAACTTCTTGTAACATCTCACATTCTCTAAAGTCTGTGATGATAACTTTTCTTGATCCCTAACTATTCAAATTATTTTCAACTGTTAAAACCTAAAGTGATTATTAAATTTTGTTATTTGTAATGTTACAAATTTAACTTCGATTTAATCATTTTAAAGTTACAGCATGTTTGTCTCAGTCAAATTACTACACACACACACACACACATTAAACAGAGATATACTAAATAAATATATGACAGTGAATGATGAGGCTGCTGTAGAACTGGTAAAATAAAATATATAAATTAAAAAATAAAATGATATGAAATCAGTTTTACAAGTAGACGGTACACAGGAAACAAGGGATGTTTCGGGTTTTACCCTTCGTCAGCCACAGTTACGAACAGGTGACAAAAACAAGAATTACATATAGGTACTACACAAATATATGACAATGAAGAACACACTAAATGAGCTATACAAGCATATGGAACAACGGTGCTGAGCGAAACGGGAACAATTATAATGCACGAAAATCGTAAAACCAGAAAGACATATCGAAACAAGAAAGTAAATAATCAAGGAAACAAAGACAGGAATGAACAACCCTATTATAACAAGAACAAAATCACTTAGCTGGATCCAAGAATGAAACACTTAAGATGGCTGTGAAAACAAGCGTCATGCGAAAGTGACATATGAGCTAGTGACGGCTAAAAAGGTACAAAAGGATACGAAACGAACCAAAGATAAAACAAAGATAGATCAGAAAAACAACGAGAGGAGAAATAAAGAAGTATGAAACAGAGAGAGAAGCCACCAGAATGTATGCAAAATGATGCTGAACATTAAGGCCCGCAGGAGATAAAACGCCCATTTAAAAGATGAGACGATTCTCCAACGAAAAGCGATTTCGATCATCACCGACACATGAAAGGAGGGCAGTGACATGAATATCAGAGTTACCTGAATGGTCAGGCCTATTGAAATGAATGGTAACTGGTAAAGGTTTGCCATGGTAAATGTCATTTAAGTGCTCACTAAACCTGTCTGCTAAACGTCTGCCAGTTTCAACAATATAGGCAATGCCACACCTCTTGCAGATGATAGCACAAATCAGGTTTCTGGATTCGCACATGAAAGACTCTCTAATGACAAATTTACCGGTCGGAAAAGAAACTGACTGAGTTTGGAGTACAAAAGGACAGGTCTTACATATGCGGCGTTGACACGGTTTAGTACCAAAGTGAGAAGGACTGGTTTGTCTCAAGCGACTGTGTGCAAGAATATCCCTAAAATTCTTATCCCTACGATATGCCACGAAAGGTGTATCACGAAACAACTCTCTGGTATCAGGAGCAGCGTGGAGAATAAGCAGATGACGAAACATAATTTTTGTCACCGCCAAACAGTGGGGGTGGAAAGTTAAGACAAGTTTGAGTCTGTCAAATGTAGTAGTAGATTTGGCAGTAGATGCCACCTGACGAGTAACGTGACAAATGCGATTAAGAGCATCAGACAATACTCTATACTAAAATAATAGAATTCCACTGAGTAAATCAGGGGTGGGGGCTTAAACGAGCTAAAAGTAATAAGTGCTTAAATCCTTCACAAAACCATATTAGATACTTTTGAGTTTTGGCCACTGTTGGATCACTACTGCAAAGCAGGGGAGGCAATACCGTCACAGTATAGTCCCGTTGATCATTACCTTGTTATTTATGTATCACTCTGTGTTAAGTACAAGGTATTTATAAATAGGTAAAATCCTTCATTTAAGACATAATTCTCCAGGTTTACACCAGCGGTGGTCCTGAAATTTTATGACTTGTGCTTCTTTGTCCTCACATCATTTCTGCAAGTCTTGTAGAAGCTCTGTATATCATGGATCAGAGGTGCTGGAATGTTCTTCCTTATTAAACAGTGTCAGAGGTACCTTTGCAAACGCCTTTTCCAGGTCCAAGGAAGAAAGATGCATCTCACCTTTATACTCAAAGGCATTTTCACTGAGCTGCCTGAGTGTGAAGATACGGTCCTGAGTACTTCGGTTTGCTCAGAAGCCACATTTGACTTCCATCCATTTTAGACTCAGAGTGTCGAGATAGAAGATCGTTACTTATCTAGTTCAGGTCTTCCCACTACAGACACTTCCCGTCATTAATTAGGTGTAGATTTCCCAGACACGGTTGTCCCTGGACAGGGAGATAAATGCTACTTACTATACGGTAAATTGCAAAGGTGATCCTTTAATCACCCACGCTGTTATTCTTCAGCTCAGAAGCTTTTGTTGTGACTCTCTTGAATAAGAAACCTGAAACATATGCACAGATTATGGTATAATTTTCCAACCACTAAAGATGATCGTCCAATGATGACGGGCCACTATAAATCAGAATCCTCATTTCGACAACAAAGTCCATGAGGCCGTGGTCGTGTCTATCAAAAAAGTACGTCACAAAATCAATAAAATACACCTGTATCATATTGACATTATTTATACATTTTTCTGAATTCTATCTTATTTACTTCCTTTGGACCTTCTTCTTCTTCTTCGGTCCTCAGCTACCGACCGTCAAAGCAGTCAGTGGCCATTACGCCTAGTGGCGTCTTAGGGCAACAGCAGATAGGTTTTCTTTGCCATTGTTTCCCATCACGCCTAATGGCGTCTTTAGGGCAACGGCAAATCAATCCATTTGCTGTTGTTTCCGTAATCGAAGTGACTGGCAAACGGGTGATCAGCCCGTTGTGTCTTTGGACCTTAGTTAGGCCAAAAGTGATTTTCTTAAAAAGATATTCCATTATCTAAATTTAAATTGAACGAAGGAATCTAGGGAAGCGAAAAATTAGTGGAAGAAGAAGAAGATGAACTCGTTGGCATCCAGCATTTAAAAGCTAAGCATTGAAAAGGATTGTAATCTCTTATAGCTAGTGTTGCGCAATCCTGACAAGGACTTTTTTGCTGCGTCATGACGTTGAGATTTGTGATGGTTATGTTCAGTAGAGCTATAATTTCAGTAATTAGCTTAGGGTTAACAGTACCAAGATTAAGATATCAGCAGGTAATTCAAAGTCACTGCTAACATTAATATCAAATATTCCATCAATATACATAACACCAATATACTTGTAACCCAACGATTAATACAAGTTTAGTATACCCCTCAGATACAGTATGACAGATCTGAACATGAGTTATGCAAGTCTGCTTACAAGCAGGTCAGCTTGGCTTTTCTCAGTTATGGGCCGTGGCAATATAGCTTTGACAAGCGTGTGTCAGTCTGCAGGACGTCTTTTCAATTTTGAAATTTTGTCCAGAATCGAATCTGAGCAGGCTTAAATTTCCAACCTAGATCTAATCTTTTCATTCTCGGAGGTCTGCGCTGGTAACTTTCGTGGGATTTAAATGTTGTTGTGGGATTTTTCCGCACAATCTACATGTTCTCTTAGGAAAGGTGATTTCCAACTTCCATAATTACATGTATTTGTAGTTGCTGTTCAAATCCCTAACAGAAATGTTTCTGTTCGGTGTATAAATAATAAAGTTATAGCAGAATTACTAGTGTGGGATTCATAATCTATTATAAATACACTAGTGTAATTATTCTAATTACAGAGTGTCTTTGCCAGTGTTATGAACCTCAGCGAGGCGTTTCAGTCTGTGCTCCAGGATTCTTGAGTGAATTTTACCAAGAAGCTTATTTCTTTATGTTTTTCAATCCATTTATATACCACACTGTAATGATTGAATGTTCCTCTTGTCATGTCTATAATTCATTTCTCTTAAAATTAATAGCGCGTCCAACTTTCCGATACTTCTGCCAATGTGTGTGTGTATATATATATATATATATATACAGTGCTTTGCACAAAAAAATGGCAGTCATATTGCTCAACTAAATATGCTGAAATCTAATTAAATATGCATGTTCTGCCCCAAATTTGCACTCCACTTAAGTGAGCAAACACTACCAAAAGTAAAAAAAAAAAAAAAAATAGCGTAGAGTACAGTCCCCTGATAATAGAGCAGACGACACATTTCTAATGCTAGTGGCAGAAAATGGATACAAAGACAAAGTGTATGTTAATTTCACAGCTTTAGAATGAAGGAAATCAAACATGTTCCAACATTTCTAAAACCTTGAACATTCCTGAGTGGACTGTCTACAGAGTTGTGAGTAAATTAAAAGCAGGTAATGGAATCGAGCGAAAAGAAGGTAGTGGGAGGCCAAGAATTTTGGACACAAAGGACCATCGGTGTCTCTCCCAAATCGTTCGGGCTGGGCCAATGAAGAGTGTAGAAAACATACGGCAGCGCATGATCGAGTTGGGAAGCCCAGAGGTATCTAATGCTACTATCAACCGGGAGCTACACAGGATGAATTACACAAAAAAGCGGATAATTTCGTCACCATTGCTCACAGAGACTCACAAACAGATGCGCTTGAACTGGTGCCACGAAAACAAAAATTTGTCATGGGACAATGTGATTTTTTTCAGATGAATGTTCTGTTTGGTCCTCTCCTGCTCAAATAAATATTTGGACGAAAGACTCTGTAACGCCTGTGTACCAGCGACCGAAACATACCCAGAAATTCCATCTTTGGGGAGGGGTGTCAGCAAGAGGTGCCACCACACTGTGTGTTTTCACAGGAATTCTCGCGAAAGAAAGGTACATCGACATACTAGAGGGACACCTTCTGCCATTTATGCAGGTCATGTACCCCGATGGGTGCACATTTAAACATGACGATGACCCAAAGCATACAGCTCATACCACCAAAGCATGGCTGCAAGAGAAGAATGTGATAGTGCTGAAGTGGCCCAGCAACAGTCCCGACCTAAACCCAATTGAAAACGTTTGGGCACTACTCAAGAATCATTTAAAAAAGAGTGGACTCAGAGACGTTGAACAATTGAAGAAGGAAGCTGAAAAATGCTGGGACAGTCTGACTCACAATTACCTACAAACACTTGTGGGAAGTATGCCTCGCCGCATCCAGGCTTGCCTTGCTGGAGAAGGCAACATTATATTGTACTGAAACTACTGTTAATAGATAGGGGAGATACCAATCTTCCTCTGGACATACAGTTTTTATTATTATTTGCTTCTATGAGTGTGCTACGTTGCGAAAATATGACTGCCATTTTTTTTTTTGCAAAGTACTATATATATATATATATATATATATATATATATATATATATATATATATATATATATATATATATATATATATATATATATAATGTTTGTGACTGCGTTATTATCAGATTTGTGATATTATCCTGAATGTACCGATCTTGAGACAGTTAGCACTGTCACCAGGTCATAAATATAGATCACTAATGCGCAGGACAAAGAAATCGCGTTAAGCAGTGGCGTATTTAGAAAAGGCAGGGCGTCAGGGCACCAACCTACTAAATGGATTAGTAAATTTTTTTTTTCCTGATTGACTCAAGTGTTTTCTGTGCAGCGATTACAATGTTAGCTTGCATGTTTGTTCGGATAACCTGTTCAACAGTATGCTGACAGTCAGAGAAGGTTCGTTTCACACGTCTACTTTTATATTGTCTATCCCAAACGGTTAAAAAATTTTTTTTTTTAAATTCTTGTACAAATGCGCTGAAGGCTTAGATGTTTTGGCCATGACTGCAGAATGGGAGAAGATCGTCTACCACGGCAAGCATGGGAAGCAAAGAACCAGGGATCCAGACCACCAAGACTACCAAGAGTCCGCTGGGAGGACAACATTAGACAATCTTTCAAGGACAGAGGACTAGAATGGAACCAAGCCATGAGGAAAACAGCCGATCGGATAGTCTGGCACTCTCTCTTACAAATCTCTACACCTCACGGTAGAAGAGGAACGACTAAGTAAGTAAGTAAGAACTGCGCTGAATTGTATATATATATATATATATATATATATATATATATATATATATATATATATATATATATATATATATATATATATATATATATATATATATATATATATATATATATATATATTGACATTTACTAGTCGTAAACTAAATGATACCCTGAGTGTAACAGAAATTAGACTTAACCAAACGTAGCCAGTGATACCTTATTGCTCATCATTAGAGATCATATCTACGGACAACTAGCAGATGGCAGAACAGTTGGGCGACCACAGCTGAGGTTCAAAGATGTGTGCAAGAGAGATATGAGGGCACTGGACATGGATCCAGCAACATGGGAGGATGAAGCTGCCGATCGCACTGAGTGGCGATGCTATTTACGGCGCCAACTCAGATTGGGCGAAGAGAGGCTCACACAACAAGCAGAGGAGGGGAGAAAACGTCGAAAGGAGCACCAAGAAAATAAGCAGCTGAGGGCTGTCAGCTCAGGGGCGCATTCCCATAGTCAGTTATGACTGAAGGGGCTATTATTATTATTATTATTATTATTAGAGATCATATGAAAAAAAGAAAATACTGACTTTTAAAAAAGGTCCAAAATTCTGTAACCAAAGTTGTTTACATGTAGATCAGTTTGTATGTTAATAACAGTACTTCATTAGGAAAAAAAATGGCTGTGTCATTTCTAAACTTCAGCTGCCGTAGACATTTCGGTAAATGACGATTTGCGGGTTTAATTAATGACCTAGTAAAGCATGGCATGTATCGCTTATTAGAAAACTGCCTTTTGAGTAGGGGATCGAATCTGGTACGCTACCTTCTTAGGTCATCTTTACCGTATAGAAAATGGAATATTTCACTAGACCGTGTAACAGTTGCGTTACAGGTCTACTTCACTGGTACTGGTACATGTAAGCGGAATGTTCATTGGTGCAGGTACATGAAAGCGTTATGTTCATTGGTGCTGGTACATGAAAGCGTTATGTTCATTGGTGCGGGTACATGTTAGATGTATGCTCATTGGTGCTGGTAGATGTAAGCGGTATGTTCATAAATGTGTACACATTGCTGTTATGTTCATTGCTGCTAATACATGTTAGCTGTTTGCTCACTGGTGCTGGTACATGTAAGCGATATGTTCTTTGGTGCTGCTACATCGGAGACAAAATTTGAGCCCCTAATAGCCGTTTCAGACGTCTTCAAAACAAGAGCGTGCAACAGAGCTACATTAGAACAAAAGCAATTAGTGTGTGCAGACATGGTCCTAACTTTTTACTCTTTTGTCAGATATTTTTTTTAAACAATTTTGTTGAAATGTTTAATTTTTTTCATTTCCTAATGAAAGTCCTAATATTGATGCGTCCTACAGTAGATGACGTCTTTAAATCTATACATTATTTTACTCTATACCGCATTTTTGTTATGTGTTAATGCTGTTTTATTCTCACTTCTTTGTGCCAATATTTCAGGTAATATGATAAGTCTTTTTTGAATTAGAGACACGGAAGACGTGAAAAATGGATGTGATGGCGTATTTAGATAATGACAAAGTCAAGCAAGCTGTGATCACATCAGGTACTTTTTACTCACCTGTCTTAGTTTACCTGTGCCTGAAAATGTATACGAATAGGATGATGGTCGCAAAGTTAAATATCATGAGCAATGATATTAATTTGACCAGGAATGTTAGTAAGAAGGTCTGGATAAGACTGTAGAAGACACGAAATCTCCCTTTGTTGATCAGCTGACAGATAAGAAGAAATGGAAACATCTTTCCAAGATTCCGTAGACTGAAATGGCATTAAAGGAAGCTGTCAAGGGATATCTGGTAAAGAAGATTGTTCTTCCTGTATAACACCCAGTGAAGACTTACGATCGAAGGCTGTCTGTAAGATGACCAGTTGTAGTTGTGGATCTATGCTCCCTAGGGCACTTTAGGACAATGAATGAATACATAACTCTTACATAATCAGAAAATATATAACACATTACATAAAACTTAAATAATCAGAAATATATAACACATTACATAACTCATACATAATCAGGAAATATATAACACATTACATAACTCTTAAATAATCAGAAAATATATAACACATTACATAACTCTTACATAATCAGTAAATATATAACACATTACATAACTCTTACATAAGCATGAAATATATCACACATCACATACCTCTTACATAAACAGAAAATATATAACACATTACATAATTCTTACATAATCAGGAAATATATCACAAATTGCATAACTGTTACATAATCAGCAAATTTATCCCACATTACATAACTCTTACGTAATCGTGAAATATATCACGCATTACATAACTCTTACATAATCATGAAATTTATCACACATTACATAATTCTTACATAATCAGGAAATATATCACAATATACATAACTCTTATATAATCAGGAAATATATCCCACATTACATAACTCTTACATAATCAGGAAATATATCACACAATACAAAATGATTACATAATCAGGAAATATATCACACATTACATAACTCATACGTAATTAGGAATATATCACATTACATAACTGTTACATAATTACGACATAAATCACACATTATATAACTCTTAAATAATCAGGAAATATATCACACATGACATACCTCTTACATAATCAGGAAATATATCAAGCATTACATAACTCTTACAAAATCAGAAAATATATCACACATTACATAACTCTTACATAATTAGGACATAATCACACATTACATAATCCTTACATACTCAGGAAATATACCACACATTACATAACTCTTACACAATCTGGAAACATATCACACATTACATAACTCTTACATAATCAGAAAATATTTCACACATTACGTAACTCTTACATGATCAGGAAATATATCACACATTACAAATAGCCTTCTGATATAACCGACAGATCCAGGTTAATGGTTAATATTTGAAATAGATGCCCTGCTTTGAAAAGTCATAAACACCGAACCAAATAATAAGAAGTAAACATAATGACGTCTTTTTTGTATACGATTTTGATACCGATCAACTTCCCATGAGTAGCAAGAATGCTAGCTACTTGGACACAGTCACATCCCAGTATTCAGTTTTTCTGTTTTTATTTATTTATTTATATAGTTTAAAAGTAAGTTCAAACTCTTCGTTAAGAGATAACCCTGGACTGTAAAATATTACAGGACATTTTCTGTTTAATGAAGAGCACTAGTTAGTGCTGATGAAACATTGTGTTGTGCACATTTACAACGGAAGTATTGATTGCATGAGGATATTATTATCAATGAGAGTAGCAGACCTTACCTCTTCATACTCCTTATGGACGATGTCATCAAGGCATGTAAGGAGAGAACAAGAAAGTATTCAGTGGGGTACTGGAAGATGAGACAGGTCTATATTTCGGAGCTGGCATTTGCTGATGATGTTGCCCTGATTGCTAAATCAGAGGCACATCTCCAATCCAACCTGCAAGTCTGGAAGGAAGAGCTGGAGAAGAGAGGGATGGTCATAAGCAGCTCTAAAACAAAATCCATGGTGATATCACGAGAAGAAAGAAAACATCAGATTAAGTTGGGAGAACAGGTCCTGGAGCAGGTCGACCACTTTAAATATCTCGGAGCTATTATAGACCGAAAGGGAGGCATCAAAGAAGAGTTGGCCACTCGAAAAGCAGCGGCTGGGAGACTTTTTCAGGCCATAAATCGTGGATTCCTCAGCAAGAAACAGGTTGGTAAGAAAACGAAGATGGCTGTATACCGCTCCACCTATGTCCCAGTCTTGACATATGGATGCGAGTCGTGGGCAATGACTACAACCCACAAAAGCCAGATCCAAACCTCAGAAATGAGGTATCTGAGGAAAGTGGTTGAAATAACAAGAAGAGACATGGTCCGCAACCAGACGATCCGTCAAGGCCTAAAATCCCATCCGCTGCAGACCCAAATAGAACAGTCCCAACAAAGATGGTTTGGCCATGTCTGCAGAATGGGAGAAGATCGGCTACCACGACAAGCATGGGAAACAAAGAGCCAGGGATCCAGACCTCCAGGACGACCCAGAGTCCGCTGGGAGGACAACATTAGACAATCTTTGAAGGACCGAGGACTAGAATGGAACCAGGCCAGGAAGAAGACGGCTGATAGAATGGTCTGGCGCTCTCTCTTCCAAATCTCTACACCTCACGGTAGAAGGGGAACGACTAAGTAAGTAAGTAAGAGAGTAGCAGAACAGATAAGTGTTCAATACTTTAAAATGTGCATCAAGTTGAACATCTTTAAAAGTTTTTGATATCGTGCATTGAGAAAAAAAAAAGAATATTTAAAACGAAAATATAACAAACGCAGTACCTGAAACAAAATGTTATTACTAATACAATTGTTTATAATAAATGTATACAAGTTACAAAGTTTGAACATGTTTTATTTAGTTTGATATTCTTTTCAAAATCTAATTGTTTCCCTGGAAAGTACACAAGCTACCTCCCCTAACTAGTCAATAATGACGGGCAGAGAATTATTTAAAATATTAATATCGTACGTGACAAGTGTCTGTGAGTGTTTTCAATTATTTCTTCCCTCGCTCCAGTGTTTCTAGCATTTATTACTTCATCTTCACGATGTTGTAGTTCTACAGTCCAGGTGTGTTTGTAATTTTCTTTGTCGCTCTAGTGACGGATTCAGCTACTGCTTACAGTATCAATTGGTTAAGTATTTATTTCCGATGTCAGTCCAATCTGACCAGATGTGTGATCTTTCGCTTATATTAAGAGTTTTGTTTTGCTAATTGCTATTACATTTAGACCGCTAGACTGTTATCTCAGTCGTTTTTTTTTTTTTTTTTTTGCTAGCATTGTTGTAAGCCCTGAGAATGGCTAATCGTGTAACGGACAGTGAGCTGGTTGTCTGAAGTCGTCACGGCGTACGTTTTTGCTAGCATTGTTGCTTATTCAATTTGTGTATTTATTTATTTTTGCAAGTGTGTCACTTTTATTTCAACAGCTATTATTACTGTTTCGACGGTAGAAATGAAAAGGACACGTCCTTAAAAGGTTAACTAGCAGAAATGTAGATGCATGCGTGTGTTTGGTTGGGTCAGTTTGTGGGTTTACCTCTCGCGTCTGCCGATAGTGTCACCTTCCTTAGCTGATTTATGACTTTTTTGCTGATGATTGGTCGTATGACCTCTAAAACTGTAATGAGTTATTCGTTTATTGGATTCTTCCATTGTCCTGTTTTATTTGATGTGTCAGTGATGATCTGTCTCTCTTGCTTTACGCTTTTGTTTTGTTGTTAGAGGACTGAGTGCTTTCTTTTACTGCCTATATATTTATAAAACTGTCAGGTCTATAGTCAGTTGTCGGAGTTGAGTTTTGATGTGTAGTTCCTGTTTACTTGAATGTGTCTTTGTTTTCAATCTATTTCTTGCCTTAATTTTCCTAGTCTTTTGGCCGAATACCATCACCAACCGAGAACTGATTTCTCGCAGCAACCAAGAGGACATGCACACCTTAATAGGTAGTAGAAGCTGGAGTTGAGTTGGCCAGGTCATCAGAAGAGACCCTGATGCCATCCCAAGAACAGCTATGCTATAAACCTATGAAGGAAAGCGAAAGAGGCCAACTAAAAACAACTTAGCGGAGAACTGTGGAGGACAAGATGCAAAGAATGAACCAGAGCTGAGGTACTCCACGAAGGATGGCCACTGACAGAGCAAATTAGAAGCAGTTTGTTGCTGCCCTTCAAGTCCTCATCTTTCTAGGTGGTCACAGTAAGATGGCATAGTACCTTTTTCCAGCTAACAGTGGCTATTGGGGGGAAGAGAGGGGGGGGGGTGGGGGCTGCTCACAGAGACAAATGAGAGTCAGAAGTTGGCCATGAGCAAAAACAAAAAAAAATGTTTGAGAACTCCTGGCGTACACAACTAAACAATCCTATCTGGTAGCTGACATCTGTCATTAACAACACAACACGTCAAACAACACAACAAGTACTAACACAACTAAACAATCCTATCTGGTAGCTGACATCTGTCATTAACAACACAACAAGTACTAACACAACTAAACAATCCTATCTGGTAGCTGACATCTGTCATTAACAACACAACAAGTACTAACACAACTAAACAATCCTATCTGGTAGCTGACATCTGTCATTAACAACACAACAAGTACTAACACAACTAAACAATCCTATCTGGTAGCTGACATCTGTCATTAACAACACAACAAGTACTAACACAACTAAACAATCCTATCTGGTAGCTGACATCTGTCATTAACAACACAACAAGTACTAACACAACTAAACAATCCTATCTGGTAGCTGACATCTGTCATTAACAACACAACAAGTACTAACACAACTAAACAATCCTATCTGGTAGCTGACATCTGTCATTAACAACACAACAAGTACTAACACAACTAAACAATCCTATCTGGTAGCTGACATCTGTCATTAACAACACAACAAGTACTAACACAACTAAACAATCCTATCTGGTAGCTGACATCTGTCATTAACAACACAACAAGTACTAACACAACTAAACAATCCTATCTGGTAGCTGACATCTGTCATTAACTACGACAACAAGTACTAACACAACTAAACAATCCTATCTGGTAGCTGACATCTGTCATTAACAACACAACAAGTACTAACACAACTAAACAATCCTATCTGGTAGCTGACATCTGTCATTAACAACACAACAAGTACTAACACAACTAAACAATCCTATCTGGTAGCTGACATCTGTCATTAACAACACAACAAGTACTAACACAACTAAACAATCCTATCTGGTAGCTGACATCTGTCATTAACAACACAACAAGTACTAACACAACTAAACAATCCTATCTGGTAGCTGACATCTGTCATTAACAACACAACAAGTACTAACACAACTAAACAATCCTATCTGGTAGCTGACATCTGTCATTAACAACACAACAAGTACTAACACAACTAAACAATCCTATCTGGTAGCTGACATCTGTCATTAACAACACAACAAGTACTAACACAACTAAACAATCCTATCTGGTAGCTGACATCTGTCATTAACAACACAACAAGTACTAACACAACTAAACAATCCTATCTGGTAGCTGACATCTGTCATTAACAACACAACAAGTACTAACACAACTAAACAATCCTATCTGGTAGCTGACATCTGTCATTAACAAAAAATAACAAGTACTAAACACAACTAAACAATCCTATCTGGTAGCTGACATCTGTCATTAACAACACAACAAGTACTAACACAACTAAACAATCCTATCTGGTAGCTGACATCTGTCATTAACAACACAACAAGTACTAACACAACTAAACAATCCTATCTGGTAGCTGACATCTGTCATTAACAACACAACAAGTACTAACACAACTAAACAATCCTATCTGGTAGCTGACATCTGTCATTAACAACACAACAAGTACTAACACAACTAAACAATCCTATCTGGTAGCTGACATCTGTCATTAACAACACAACAAGTACTAACACAACTAAACAATCCTATCTGGTAGCTGACATCTGTCATTAACAACACAACAAGTACTAACACAACTAAACAATCCTATCTGGTAGCTGACATCTGTCATTAACAACACAACAAGTACTAACACAACTAAACAATCCTATCTGGTAGCTGACATCTGTCATTAACAACACAACAAGTACTAACACAACTAAACAATCCTATCTGGTAGCTGACATCTGTCATTAACAACACAACAAGTACTAACACAACTAAACAATCCTATCTGGTAGCTGACATCTGTCATTAACAACACAACAAGTACTAACACAACTAAACAATCCTATCTGGTAGCTGACATCTGTCATTAACAACACAACAAGTACTAACACAACTATACAATCCTATCTGGTAGCTGACATCTGTCATTAACAACACAACAAGTACTAACACAACTAAACAATCCTATCTGGTAGCTGACATCTGTCATTAACAACACAACAAGTACTAACACAACTAAACAATCCTATCTGGTAGCTGACATCTGTCATTAACAACACAACAAGTACTAACACAACTAAACAATCCTATCTGGTAGCTGACATCTGTCATTAACAACACAACAAGTACTAACACAACTAAACAATCCTATCTGGTAGCTGACATCTGTCATTAACAACACAACAAGTACTAACACAACTAAACAATCCTATCTGGTAGCTGACATCTGTCATTAACAACACAACAAGTACTAACACAACTAAACAATCCTATCTGGTAGCTGACATCTGTCATTAACAACACAACAAGTACTAACACAACTAAACAATCCTATCTGGTAGCTGACATCTGTCATTAACAACACAACAAGTACTAACACAACTAAACAATCCTATCTGGTAGCTGACATCTGTCATTAACAACACAACAAGTACTAACACAACTAAACAATCCTATCTGGTAGCTGACATCTGTCATTAACAACACAACAAGTACTAACACAACTAAACAATCCTATCTGGTAGCTGACATCTGTCATTAACAACACAACAAGTACTAACACAACTAAACAATCCTATCTGGTAGCTGACATCTGTCATTAACAACACAACAAGTACTAACACAACTAAACAATCCTATCTGGTAGCTGACATCTGTCATTAACAACACAACAAGTACTAACACAACTAAACAATCCTATCTGGTAGCTGACATCTGTCATTAACAACACAACAAGTACTAACACAACTAAACAATCCTATCTGGTAGCTGACATCTGTCATAAACAACACAACAAGTACTAACACAACTAAACAATCCTATCTGGTAGCTGACATCTGTCATTAACTACGACAACAAGTACTAACACAACTAAACAATCCTATCTGGTAGCTGACATCTGTCATTAACAACACAACAAGTACTAACACAACTAAACAATCCTATCTGGTAGCTGACATCTGTCATTAACAACACAACAAGTACTAACACAACTAAACAATCCTATCTGGTAGCTGACATCTGTCATTAACAACACAACACGTACTAACACAACTAAACAATCCTATCTGGTAGCTGACATCTGTCATTAACAACACAACAAGTACTAACACAACTAAACAATCCTATCTGGTAGCTGACATCTGTCATTAACCACACAACAAGTACTAACACAACTAAACAATCCTATCTGGTAGCTGACATCTGTCATTAACAACACAACAAGTACTAACACAACTAAACAATCCTATCTGGTAGCTGACATCTGTCATTAACAACACAACAAGTACTAACACAACTAAACAATCCTATCTGGTAGCTGACATCTGTCATTAACAACACAACAAGTACTAACACAACTAAACAATCCTATCTGGTAGCTGACATCTGTCATTAACAACACAACAAGTACTAACACAACTAAACAATCCTATCTGGTAGCTGACATCTGTCATTAACAACAACTAAACAAGTATCTGTCTAAACACAACTAACAAACAAGCAATCCTATCTGGTAGCTGACATCTGTCATTAACAACACAACAAGTACTAACACAACTAAACAATCCTATCTGGTAGCTGACATCTGTCATTAACAACACAACAAGTACTAACACAACTAAACAATCCTATCTGGTAGCTGACATCTGTCATTAACAACACAACAAGTACTAACACAACTAAACAATCCTATCTGGTAGCTGACATCTGTGACATCTGTCATTAACAACACAACAAGTACTAACACAACTAAACAATCCTATCTGGTAGCTGACATCTGTCATTAACAACACAACAATCCTATCTGGTAGCTGACATCTGTCATTAACAACACAACAAGTACTAACACAACTAAACAATCCTATCTGGTAGCTGACATCTGTCATTAACAACACAACAAGTACTAACACAACTAAACAATCCTATCTGGTAGCTGACATCTGTCATTAACAACACAACAAGTACTAAACAATCCTATCTGGTAGCTGACATCTGTCATTAACAACACAACAAGTACTAACACAACTAAACAATCCTATCTGGTAGCTGACATCTGTCATTAACAACACAACAAGTACTAACACAACTAAACAATCCTATCTGGTAGCTGACATCTGTCATTAACAACACAACAAGTACTAACACAACTAAACAATCCTATCTGGTAGCTGACATCTGTCATTAACAACACAACAAGTACTAACACAACTAAACAATCCTATCTGGTAGCTGACATCTGTCATTAACAACACAACAAGTACTAACACAACTAAACAATCCTATCTGGTAGCTGACATCTGTCATTAACAACACAACAAGTACTAACACAACTAAACAATCCTATCTGGTAGCTGACATCTGTCATTAACAACACAACAAGTACTAACACAACTAAACAATCCTATCTGGTAGCTGACATCTGTCATTAACAACACAACAAGTACTAAACAATCCTATCTGGTAGCTGACATCTGTCATTAACAACACAACAAGTACTAACACAACTAAACAATCCTATCTGGTAGCTGACATCTGTCATTAACAACACAACAAGTACTAACACAACTAAACAATCCTATCTGGTAGCTGACATCTGTCATTAACAAAACAACAAGTACTAACACAACTAAACAATCCTATCTGGTAGCTGACATCTGTCATTAACAACACAACAAGTACTAACACAACTAAACAATCCTATCTGGTAGCTGACATCTGTCATTAACAACACAACAAGTACTAACACAACTAAACAATCCTATCTGGTAGCTGACATCTGTCATTAACAACACAACAAGTACTAACACAACTAAACAATCCTATCTGGTAGCTGACATCTGTCATTAACAACACAACAAGTACTAACACAACTAAACAATCCTATCTGGTAGCTGACATCTGTCATTAACAACACAACAAGTACTAACACAACTAAACAATCCTATCTGGTAGCTGACATCTGTCATTAACAAAACAACAAGTACTAACACAACTAAACAATCCTATCTGGTAGCTGACATCTGTCATTAACAACACAACAAGTACTAACACAACTAAACAATCCTATCTGGTAGCTGACATCTGTCATTAACAACACAACAAGTACTAACACAACTAAACAATCCTATCTGGTAGCTGACATCTGTCATTAACAACACAACAAGTACTAACACAACTAAACAATCCTATCTGGTAGCTGACATCTGTCATTAACAACACAACAAGTACTAACACAACTAAACAATCCTATCTGGTAGCTGACATCTGTCATTAACAACACAACAAGTACTAACACAACTAAACAATCCTATCTGGTAGCTGACATCTGTCATTAACAACACAACAAGTACTAACACAACTAAACAATCCTATCTGGTAGCTGACATCTGTCATTAACAACACAACAAGTACTAACACAACTAAACAATCCTATCTGGTAGCTGACATCTGTCATTAACAACACAACAAGTACTAACACAACTAAACAATCCTATCTGGTAGCTGACATCTGTCATTAACAACACAACAAGTACTAACACAACTAAACAATCCTATCTGGTAGCTGACATCTGTCATTAACAACACAACAAGTACTAACACAACTAAACAATCCTATCTGGTAGCTGACATCTGTCATTAACAACACAACAAGTACTAACACAACTAAACAATCCTATCTGGTAGCTGACATCTGTCATTAACAACACAACAAGTACTAACACAACTAAACAATCCTATCTGGTAGCTGACATCTGTCATTAACAACACAACAAGTACTAACACAACTAAACAATCCTATCTGGTAGCTGACATCTGTCATTAACAACACAACAAGTACTAACACAACTAAACAATCCTATCTGGTAGCTGACATCACACAACAAGTACTAACACAACTAAACAATCCTATCTGGTAGCTGACATCTGTCATTAACAACACAACAAGTACTAACACAACTAAACAATCCTATCTGGTAGCTGACATCTGTCATTAACAACACAACAAGTACTAACACAACTAAACAATCCTATCTGGTAGCTGACATCTGTCATTAACAACACTACAAGTACTAACACAACTAAACAATCCTATCTGGTAGCTGACATCTGTCATTAACAACACAACAAGTACTAACACAACTAAACAATCCTATCTGGTAGCTGACATCTGTCATTAACAACACTACAAGTACTAACACAACTAAACAATCCTATCTGGTAGCTGACATCTGTCATTAACAACACAACAAGTACTAACACAACTAAACAATCCTATCTGGTAGCTGACATCTGTCATTAACAACACAACAAGTACTAACACAACTAAACAATCCTATCTGGTAGCTGACATCTGTCATTAACAACACAACAAGTACTAACACAACTAAACAATCCTATCTGGTAGCTGACATCTGTCATTAACAACACAACAAGTACTAACACAACTAAACAATCCTATCTGGTAGCTGACATCTGTCATTAACAAAACAACAAGTACTAACACAACTAAACAATCCTATCTGGTAGCTGACATCTGTCATTAACAACACAACAAGTACTAACACAACTAAACAATCCTATCTGGTAGCTGACATCTGTCATTAACAACACAACAAGTACTAACACAACTAAACAATCCTATCTGGTAGCTGACATCTGTCATTAACAACACAACAAGTACTAACACAACTAAACAATCCTATCTGGTAGCTGACATCTGTCATTAACAACACAACAAGTACTAACACAACTAAACAATCCTATCTGGTAGCTGACATCTGTCATTAACAACACAATAAGTACTAACACAACTAAACAATCCTATCTGGTAGCTGACATCTGTCATTAACAACACAATAAGTACTAACACAACTAAACAATCCTATCTGGTAGCTGACATCTGTCATTAACAACACAATAAGTACTAACACAACTAAACAATCCTATCTGGTAGCTGACATCTGTCATTAACAACACAATAAGTACTAACACAACTAAACAATCCTATCTGGTAGCTGACATCTGTCATTAACAACACAACAAGTACTAACACAACTAAACAATCCCTTCTGGTAGCTGACATTGTCATAAACGAAGACAACACAACAGGTACTAACACAATTAAACAATCCTATCTGGTAGCTGACATCTGTCATTAACAACACAACAAGTACTAACACAATTAAACAATCCCTTCTGGTAGCTGACATTGTCATAAACGAAGACAACACAAAGGTACTAACACAACTAAACAATCCCTTCTGGTAGCTGACATTGTCATAAACGAAGACAACACAACAGGTACTAACACAATTAAACAATCCCTTCTGGTAGCTGACGATGTCATAAACTAAGACAACACAACGTGTAACACATAAAACGAAGACAACATAACAACACAACAGGTACTAACACAACTAAACAATCCCTTCTGGTAGCTGACATTGTCATAAACGAAGACAACACAACAGGTACTAACACAATTAAACAATCCCTTCTGGTAGCTGACATTGTCATAAACGAAGACAACACAACAGGTACTAACACAATTAAACAATCCCTTCTGGTAGCTGACATTGTCATAAACGAAGACAACACAACAGGTACTAACACAATTAAACAATCCCTTCTGGTAGCTGACATTGTCATAAACGAAGACAACACAACAGGTACTAACACAATTAAACAATCCCTTCTGGTAGCTGACGATGTCATAAACGAAGACAACACAACAGGTACTAACACAATTAAACCATCTCTTCTGGTAGCTGACATTGTCATAAACGAAGACAACACAACAGGTACTAACACAATTAAACAATCCCTTCTGGTAGCTGACATCTGTCATTAACAACACAACAAGTACTAACACAACTAAACAATCCTATCTGGTAGCTGACATCTGTCATTAACAACACAACAAGTACTAACACAACTAAACAATCCCTTCTGGTAGCTGACGATGTCATAAACGAAGACAACACAACAGGTACTAACACAATTAAACAATCCCTTCTGGTAGCTGACATTGTCATAAACGAAGACAACACAACAGGTACTAACACAATTAAACAATCCCTTCTGGTAGCTGACATTGTCATAAACGAAGACAACACAACAGGTACTAACACAATTAAACAATCCCTTCTGGTAGCTGACATTGTCATAAACGAAGACAACACAACAGGTACTAACACAATTAAACAATCCCTTCTGGTAGCTGACATTGTCATAAACGAAGACAACACAACAGGTACTAACACAATTAAACAATCCCTTCTGGTAGCTGACATTGTCATAAACGAAGACAACACAACAGGTACTAACACAATTAAACAATCCCTTCTGGTAGCTGACATTGTCATAAACGAAGACAACACAACAGGTACTAACACAATTAAACAATCCCTTCTGGTAGCTGACATTGTCATAAACGAAGACAACACAACAGGTACTAACACAATTAAACAATCCCTTCTGGTAGCTGACATTGTCATAAACGAAGACAACACAACAGGTACTAACACAATTAAACAATCCCTTCTGGTAGCTGACATTGTCATAAACGAAGACAACACAACAGGTACTAACACAATTAAACAATCCCTTCTGGTAGCTGACATTGTCATAAACGAAGACAACACAACAGGTACTAACACAATTAAACAATCCCTTCTGGTAGCTGACATCTGTCATTAACTACGACAACACAACAGGTACTAACACAATTAAACAATCCCTTCTGGTAGCTGACATTGTCATAAACGAAGACAACACAACAGGTACTAACACAATTAAACAATCCCTTCTGGTAGCTGACATTGTCATAAACGAAGACAACACAACAGGTACTAACACAATTAAACAATCCCTTCTGGTAGCTGACATTGTCATAAACGAAGACAACACAACAGGTACTAACACAACTAAACAATCCTATCTGGTAGCTGACATCTGTCATTAACTACGACAACACAACAAGTACTAACACAATTAAACAATCCCTTCTGGTAGCTGACATTGTCATAAACGAAGACAACACAACAGGTACTAACACAATTAAACAATCCCTTCTGGTAGCTGACATTGTCATAAACGAAGACAACACAACAGGTACTAACACAATTAAACAATCCCTTCTGGTAGCTGACGATGTCATAAACTAAGACAACACAACAGGTACTAACACAATTAAACAATCCCTTCTGGTAGCTGACATTGTCATAAACGAAGACAACACAACAAGTACTAACACAACTAAACAATCCTATCTGGTAGCTGACATCTGTCATTAACAACACAACAAGTACTAACACAACTAAACAATCCTATCTGGTAGCTGACATCTGTCATTAACTACGACAACACAACAAGTACTAACACAACTAAACAATCCCTTCTGGTAGCTGACATTGTCATAAACGAAGACAACACAACAGGTACTAACACAATTAAACAATCCCTTCTGGTAGCTGACATTGTCATAAACGAAGACAACACAACAGGTACTAACACAACTACTAATTGAACTTAATCTAAACCAAGGATGGCCAACTAGAAGATCTTTAGGACCCTAATATACTGAAGCACATTAAAAACCCAGCACCTGTTATAATCCAGGAACAGAGTGTCAAATGTAAATATAAGTGTTTACAAGTTTACATATTTGGAATCTTTATTCATTTTCCTATGAATCCATGCTGGTCATTAATTTGTACATTTGATTGTTATGAAATTCATTGCATTCTGAGCAAGCAAGGGAGAAAACCAAAAATGCAACCAATAAAAAAATTCATTAACACTATCCTCAGTATCTGGTATATCCACCGTGTGCTTGCAAACAAGCTTGGCAGCGGCTCCTCATGAAACGCACAAGTCTCTGAAGAAAATTCCGGGGAATCAAGTCCCATTCACGTGTAAGAGCAGCTTCGAGCTGTTGCAGATTAGCTGGAGAACCTTGCCTGTAGACTCTGCGTCCAAGCTCGTCCCACAGATGTTCTATAGGGGACATGTCTGGTGATAGGGCAGGCCAATCAATCGTCACAATGTTCTGCTGCTGTAGATATTGCTGCGTAATGCATGCGGTGTGCGCACGTGCGTTATCCTGCTGGAGAAGCTGCAAGTCTGGATAATTTGTGAACGCAGGAGCAACCAATGCATCCAGAACCTCATCTCGATATGTCACAGCATTAACATTTCCACGGAAGACGTGAAGAGGCAAGCGATGGTGAAAACTGAATCCTCCCCAAATGTGAATACTGCCACCTCCAAATCGGTTGTGCTGACGAACACAACAATCTACAAAGCACTCTCCACACCGTCGCCAAATCCGCATACATCCATCAGCAAAGGATATGTTGAATCTGCTCTCGTCTGTGAAAAGGACAGCATTCCACTGCAGTGCAGTCCATCTGACATGTTGCTCTGCCCATTGCAGGCGCTGCTGACGATGTCTGTGAGTCAAGGGTGGCCCAACATACCGTCGTCTTGCAGTAAGGCCTGTATCTCTGAGTCGTCGTATGACTGTCATTCGAGACACTTGCCCACGTCTACCCACTATTGCTCTTGCTGTTTGACTTGCCGGGAAAGAACGATTCCTTAGTTGACTCAGCACAATATGACGATCTTGCACAGGGGTAGTAACTCGTGGTTGGCCACTCCGAAGTCTATCCCAGGCACTGCCAGTGGTTCCGTAACGTTCATTGAGACATACAATAGTGCTGTGGAGGCAATTCATCCTTCTGGCAATGATCTGCGAGCTCATTCCGGTCTCCAACATACCAATGGCTCGTTGGCTGTCGTTTTCAGATAGTCGTGGCATTTCAAGAACATGTACTGGGTGTCGCAAAATTTGTTTCAATACATTGCAAACGTGACTTCGTGTAGTTTACAGACCATTCACCGATCGATTGTCACAGGGCCGGCCGCTTACAAAATGGCGGTGTATCGGCAAAATGTCGATGAGACATCGGAAATCGGCAATGATAAATAAGAGCATAATGGAATCTTTGGGAGAAGGATATCACCTTGTAGTCCAGGAAAGGATGGTGTATAACTGTATATAAGGAAAAACAGTAGGAAGTTAACATTTACGGAGATATATGCATATTCTGTCTACAGTTAAGCCGTAAGCCTGTAAACCCCCCTTCTGTTCTAAATATTTAAATCAACAAGTAACAGATTGTGGAAGTACATGGATAGGAAAGATAAAGATATATCGGCTGTATAAAACAAGATAGGATGGAACAGTATGGGTAAATATATAAGCTGAGGATAACACAGGGAAAGTTTCAGGCAACGCACAGATCGGGTGAAATCGCTGTTTCGAAAAGGGATTTCAGCCGAGTCTTAAGCTGTGACGTCAGTGCTCTCCGATACGTCGGCCAGAGACTTATATATATAGCGGATCGGTAAACTAAAAGGCGACACAACGAAGGACACAACGAAAGAGGTTTGAGACAGACTGGAGGCAGAATTTTGCCACTACCCATATACCATATGAATTGTGAGCGGATTGCTAGAATATTTTTCAGTCCAGTATCTGAAGTCTGAGGGTAAGCAAAATTATGATAACTACCGTGTATAATTTTTATTTTATTTCAGGTTCGTATAGACTTCACAAAATATGCATGTATAATATTCATTGATATAATGTATTGTTATTTTTAATATGATCTAAACATGTGCTTTGTGGATGATTGTTGCTTGTACAAAAACTAATCACAACTAGCCCCACAGCCAAATGTAGATAACATATATCATAGTAAATGCTGTATCTCGTACGAAGATAAAGGCAGTCACATGGCAGAGATTGTCATAGGCAAATGACGTGTTAGAAGCTTCATCATGGAAGATACCGCTTTTACGAGGTTAGGTGACTAGTTCCCTTCCTCGCTGCCTTTTCCTTCCCTAGTTCGAGCGCACAACTGAGTGACCATTTACAGCTGGTGAACTGGAGTGTTCCACAGCCAGGTTTCAATTCAACAACTATGTAGTTGTACTACTGAAGAAAGCAACCTGATCGTTTGGTCAGTCGGGCACTCACTTTATCTATTTGTGTATTAATTTTGTGTGGATGCTAGGAATGGCATCAGTATTTAAATTTGTACCTGATATGGTTTGGAAAGATCAAGTTATAAATAAGTAAAGGATGTACAGGAGCGGAATAAACCAGATGATGTTTATTACTGATAATGTTAATATTAATTCTGTATCATTGAAATGATGTCCATTACTATGACTGTATAACTTTGACGTCTGATGACTGACTAGTCTGACTTATGTGCTAGTCAGTTACAATTAATTGAAATGTTAATACTTCTGTATCACTGAAATGATGTCCTTACTTACTATGATTGTATAACGGTGACATCTGATGACTGACTGGTCTGACATCTGTGCTAGTCAGCTACAAGTCTAAACAGATACTAGCCAAGGCTGATATGATGTTTCAGGTTCCATGAAATAACTCAAACCAGACTGTCACGTATCAGAAGCCTGTGTTGTTCATCAGAGGCAATCCCACAAAAGTGCAGGACCCCAAAGAGTGAACTTCAACTGGTCATTGGCATCCCTAGTGCTGGGTCTACCAAGTCTGATATCTACAAAGGACAGTTCAGTGTCAGCAGTGTCAAGTTGAAAAGATAAGTGTCAGTTAAGACATTGACCACCCATATATGAACAAACAGCCAATAGTGAGAACAGTATTAAAACCATTAAAGCATTCAGTCAAATGAGGACAGTAATGTGTAAATTCAGAGGACTAAAAGAAAAGTGATACAGTTAAAGTGATTCCAGTTTCAGTAACTTTATTATTCAAGATCTGGAAGTCTAAACAGGCAATAATAGTAATTGTGTGTATAATTTTTTAAATAATTTTATGCTCTTTTCCAACTAGCAGAAATAGAATATTAGGGTAAATATTAAAATATTTTAACTGTACCTGAGGAATTATTCACTTCATTACATTTGTGGTTACAGTGAATGTTCATTTTAATTATCCCCTAGAAAATAAGAAATCATAAGATAGTCACAGGGAGGAGACACCTTAAATCCTGGTACAACTTCTTACCAACTGGCCAGGGTTTTCACAGTCTGACTATTTCTATGATATCCATACACCAGTGCTTATTTCTAAGACTGTGGTATTATGTGTAAGATCAGAACTCTTTACTGGCATACTATCCTGGTAGCATATGAGGTACCTGGATTCTTACATAGGTAAATAATTTTAAATAACCTCCCGCTACACTGGGTGTTTTGTCTCAACGGCCTTTTTATACCTAGTATACTGCCACAACGCGTACAAATTTTCATGGTCATAGCTGTTGTGAATCGTGTTGCACGCGTAACTTTCATTGTTTTCATGTAGTCTGTACACAAACCCGTAGATTGAATCATGTACTTTCCATTCCAGCAGCCATTCGCTCTCTACCTCATGACAAACACGGGGAAAATCCATTCCCACACTTTTTTTCCACCTTCTCGGCATCTATATATGTAATAGTGGTGCGTTTTTCATGTGCGTCAGTATAGTTGATGACATCTCGAAAACAGACATACATTTTTACAACAACAAAAACATGGTTATATATGATTATATGTCAAAGAAAACAGATTTATTTAAACAAATTAATGCCACTGGTATCTCACCTTCCTAGTAATGTGTTTGTAGCATCTCTGTGGTAAACATATATTTTAAGTATCTTTCCCTCCATTATTCAGTTATTCAGCAAAATGCTTATGCAATTTTGGGTACGTAATGTCAGCCTTATAAAAAAAGTATATAAAATAACTAAAACCATCACCGGAAAACAGGGTGCAAACAATATTACGTTAGTAATTGATAAGCAATGAAATTTCATCACCACAGCATAGGGGCAGGAAATACGATGGGCAGAGCACTTCGGAGAAACACTGAATTAGGAACCGCAAGAGATGCAGCTGAATGTTATCGAGGCTACAAATTATGTAGACGTAAATAAAGACATTACAAGAGGGGAAGAAATAATCACAGCTATCAAACGGTTAAAGTATGGAAAAGCTCCTGGTCACGACATTTTAAATGCTGAGTTATTTAAGACAGACCTTGAACTAGCAGCAGAACTATTAGAACCGCCATTGCAAAAGTTTGGAAAACAGTGACAACACCAACGGAGTGGAATAAAGGAATGATTGTCAGTTTGTCCAAGAATGGCGTCTTTACAGACTGCAACAACTGGAGAGGAATTACTCTCCTCTTAGTTCCCATTAAAACACTAGGCAGGATAATTCTCCAGCCAATTTCAAAAGCAGAAGACCATAAACTGAGGAAAGAACAAGCATGGCTCAAAAAGAAAATTGCGCAGTTCATATATTCACCCACATGAACATTATACAACAGTTCTCAATATGGCAGAGATAGCTATACACTAACTTTGCTGATTTTGAAAAGGCTTTTGACACCATACCCAGGGACAGCTTATGGAAAATACTGTTGGTTTATGGAATTCCCAGCCTACAATGTGTCCATAATCAAAACTCACTATGGCAGGAGTCGGGAACCTTTCAACGACAATGAGCCCAATATTTTATTTTGTCTCCATTTAAAAATAAATTGAAAAGCCACATGAACAAAAAACATTCGCATGGTATCTCTCATTCAATAATAATAATGATAATAATTATGTATATATATATACTGAAGCACATTAAAAACGCACCACTATTATATATACTGATGCCGAGAAGCTGGGAAAAAAAGTGTGGGAATGGATTGTCCTCGTGTTTGTCATGAGTTAGAGAGCGAATAGCTGCTGGAATGGAAAGTGCATGATTCAACCCACGGGTTTGTCTACATGCTACATGAAAACAATGAAAGTTACAAGTGCAACACGATTCCCAACAGATATGACCCTGAAAATGTGTACGCGTTGTGGCAGTATACTCGGAATAAAATGGCTGTTGAGACAAAACACCCAAATCATGTGCTTCAAATGCCACGACTATCTGAAAACGACCACCAACGAGCCATTGGTATGTTGGAGACCGGAATGAGCTCGCGGGCCATTGCCAGAAGGATGAATTGCCACCACAGCACTATTGTACGTCTCAATGAACGTTACGGAACCACTGGCAGTGCCCGGGATAGACTTCGGAGTGGCCAACCACGAGTTACTACCCCTGCGCAAGATCGTCATTTTGTGCTGAGTCACCTAAGGAATCGTTCTCTCCCGGCAAGTCAAACAGAAAGAGCAATAGTGGGTAGACGTGGGCAAGTCTCTCGAATGACAGTCATACGACGACTCAGAGATACAGACATTACTGCAAGACGACCTTATGGTGGGCCAAACTTGACTCACAGACATATTCAGCAGCGCCTGCAATGGGCAGAGCAACATGTCAGATGGACTAGACTGCAGTAGAATGCTGTCCTATTCACAGACGAGAGCAGATTCAACATATCCTTTGCTGATGGATGTATGCGGATTTGGCGACGGTGTGTAGAGCGCTTTGCAGATTGCTGTGTTCGTCAGCACAACCGATTTGGAGGTGGCAGTATTCACATTTGGGGAGGATTCAGTTTTCACCATCGCTTGCCTCTTCACGTCTTCCGTGGAAATGTTAATGTTGTGACATATCGAGATGAGGTTCTGGATGCATTGGTACCTCCTGCGTTCACAAATTATCCAGACTTGCAGCTTCTCCAGCAGGATAACGCAATGGCGCACACCGCATGCATTACGCAGCAATATCTACAGCAGCAGAACATTGTGACGATTGATTGGCCTGCCCTATCACCAGACATGTCCCCTATAGAACATCTGTGGGACGTGCTTAGACGCAGAGTCTACACGCAAGGTTTTCCAGCTAATCTGCAACAGCTCGAAGCTGCTCTTACACGTGAATGGGACTTGATTCCCCGGAATTTCCTTCATAGACTTGTGCGTTCCATGAGGAGCCGCTGCCAAGCTTGTTTGCAATCACACGGTGGACATACCAGATACTGAGGATAGTGTGAATGAATTTATTTATTGGTTGCATTTTTGGTTTTCTCCCTTGCCTGCACAGAATGCAATGAATTTCATAACAATCAAATGTACAAATTAATGACCAGCATGGATTCATAGGAAAATGAATAAAGATTCCAAATATGTAAACTTGTAAACACTTATATTTACATTTGACACTCTGTTCCTGGATTATACAGGTGGTGCGTTTTTAATGTGCTTCAGTATATATATATATATATATATATATATATATATATATATATATATATATATATATATATATATATATATATATATATATATATATATAAGACTATGATAGGAAACTCTTTACAGAGCGATACAACAGGAAGCAATCAGATCATCAGAAGCAGTCCCCCCATCCGACAAGTGTTTCGGCCCGATTACTCCTTTACACTCTAAGGGGGGCGGGCCCACTTGGGTCATGACTCCCAAGCGTCTCAGCTTCCTTTTGTCTTGTATCGAAAATGAACCCATTTCTCTTATGGTAGCAACTTTTAAATCCACAACGCCAGCCGCAGAGGCAATTGTGAAAGTAACAAAGAGAAGACAAATTATTCCGTTCGTTCCGTCGCCCTTCACAGCTAAGGCCACACACTGAGACATTAGCGCGCAGCCGACGAGCTGCGCGACGCAAGCCACTGAAATTTACCTGACACACTCCCTATAGTATACATCGCCTGTTGCCCCAGAGTCGCATCTCTTTCACTCGTACACCAAAAAAAAACTCAGCGTTGTGGACTTAGAAAAATTTTGGTGTTTTCTGTACCGCAGCGTTTATTGTTACGATATCCATCGTCCATTGCGGTTGTTCCACAGCCAGCTTGATGCCTTTTCGGCAGTTTCACTAAGCCTCTTCAGTGCCCTTGTTCTAGACGGTCCCTTCAGCCCCAACAGTTTCAATAAATCATACACTGATGCAGTCACAAGCCCTCTTGCGCCCACTTTAACCGCCATGACCCTTGCACTGAATCCATCGTGTCTCAGATCCGCGGCCAGATCGCTATACTTGGCCGCTTTGAATGAATGTTGCTCGTCTAATCTGGATTCAAATGGCACGGTCAGTTCAATCAGTATGACCTGAAGCGTTGCTGCAGAATGAAGCACTATATCCGGCCGTCTCTGCGATTTCCTGATACACTCTGGATATGCCCCCCGTCCAGGTAGGTCTACCGCCATCTCCCAGTCGTTTGCACAGTCAAGAAGAGATGGTAAACTGCTACCAGGTTTACTCGGTTTGGGGTGTGCTGACTTTCCTGCCCTCAGAAAGTATGTGTTTGCGGTGTCTGGCAGGACTTTGCTATTCGCTTTCATTCTTGCCTGATCTATTGTCGCAGCAAGCTCAGTTAACACTTTGTTATGGCGCCAAGTGTATCGCCCTTGCCCTAATGCCACCTTACACACTAAGAGCACGTGTTCAAGTGTCTGCCTACCCTGGCACAGGGGGCACTGCTCATCATCCGACTTTCCCCATTTCACAAGGCTGGTGGCCGACGGCAGCAGGTCATACATTGATCTAACCACGAAGCTGAGGCTAAGATGTGCCATATGCCATACATCATTCCATGTCAAGGACCTCTGCAGAGCTCCTTCCCATGTGGTCCATTGGCCTTGTTGGACCTGCTGCACTGCTTTTTGCAACCTCTTATCATTCTCAGCTCCTCGTATCTCCTGAACTACAATGTCTCTGCGCTCCCTGCTTGATGCCTTGGACCACCAGCGGATGTCACCATGCCCAAATCCCCGTCTATTCGTTTGTGTGTATCCGATTACCTCTCTCAGTTTGAGTGACTCTTCAGCAGCATCAACAGCTTCTTCCACTTTCCACTTCCTTCCCGTTTTCAGTGTGGGCTGAATGGACTTAACCACGTCATCAGCTGACTCGCGTAGCATCATTGCAAGCCTTGCTTTTCCAACTTTGTATTCTTCAACAACTGACTTGAAGGGAAGCAGAAGTTTTGACTTTTTGCAGTACAGTGCTACATCTGACAGACCTGGTGGTACCCCTAGCCATTTTCTCATGAACTTGTTGACCTTCTGCTCTATAGCTTCCATTGTACTTGTGCTTATTTCATATATAAGCAGTGGCCACAGCAACTTCGGTATCAACATGAACTGGAGGCACCACAGTTTGAACTTTCCCAGAAGTCTGCTTTGGTCTATGATCTGTAGTCCTCTGTCTGCCATTTCTATTGTCTGTTGCACTGCCTTCGAGTCTTTTAAAGAGGCATCGTACACCCTGCCAAGACTTTTAACAGGTTCCTCAATGACAGTAGGGATTCTTTGGCTGGAAACCGTGAATATGACCTCTGCTATCTTCCCTTTCCTGACTGACAGGCTTCTCGACTTCTTGGGTTTGAAGCTCATTCTGCACCAGCTGACTAGTTCATCCAGGCGTGCTAACATTCTCCGGGCCTGATGTTCATCTGATGTCAGAATTGTTGTGTCATCCATGAATGCTTTGAGCGGTGTCATGTGACACATTCCACCGAGCTTTGGGCCTATAGCCATTCCTTCAGCCGCATTGAGGATTACCTGCATAGCCATGACGAATAGTATCGGAGAGATGGTACATCCCATCGCAATTCCAACTTCAAGGCCAATCCACTTCGTTGTGTAATCTCTGGTTGAAAATCTGACAGAAAACCCTGCGAAATACAGCTTCAGCATTGCTGCAATCTCTTGTGGAACATGATACATTTCTAGGGCCTGCCACAACATCTGATGTGGAACGGATCCATAAGCATTTGCTAGATCCAACCAGATTAAATGGAGGTTTGTTCTGTCAGACTTTGCCTTTTGGATTGCTTCCCAGATCATTGCGACATGCTCTAGACATCCTGGTGTACCTGGGATACCTCCTTTCTGAATTGTAGTGTCACTGTACCCATTTGCCAGGAGGTATGTAGTGAGTCTTTTCGCCATTACTGAGAAAAGTATCTTCCCTTCCACATTGAGTAGTGAGATTGGCCTGAACTGACTGATGTCTGTGGAATTTTGTTCCTTCGGGATGTAGACTCCGTTTTCCTTTCTCCATTCCTTGCTTACGAGTTGGGTTTTCCACGCATTCTTCAGTAAACGGAGCAGTCGTTTGAGAACCTCAGGGAATCTTTTATACACCACATATGGAACACCATTAGGACCTGGAGCTGACTTGCACCGAGCTTTCTGGACAATGCTTTCTACCTCTTGCGCCGTTGGGGGCTTGGTGTTAAATTCAGCTCCTGGCTTACCCGGCCATTTAAGGCCTGCCATGCTGCTGAGCGGCTCATCTTTGCGACCATCTGAATATGTCATTCTAAGGTGTTCTTCCAGGTCTTCTTTCCTGATGTTTAGCGTACCCGACCGTGGCTGCTCAAACAGTTCTTTGGCAAACTTGAAGGGCTCCCTAAAGAATCTTTCCCTATCCCTTCGAGTCTTCCTTCTCTTCCTGCACAACCTTTCCGCTCTACAAAGGGCATTATGTTGGCCTTTCAGGTGCTCCCAAACTTGCCGTAACCCTTCCTTCTCTGTGGCAACTGCGTTCTTGAACAGTTTTCCGGCATGCTTCTTCTGTTTCCTGATTTCTTCTATTTTAATTTGTCTTCTACTTTTCCGTGGTGGGTTACCTTCCCTTGCCTCCCTCACTCCGAACACTTTGCGAAAGTGCAGATATATTATGTCGCCGAAGATTTCCAGCTTCTTCTCCAAAGTTAGCTGCTTCAGGCTGTTATCCAACCCTTTTGCCAAGGCTTCGTCCAGCTGTTCCCAAAGCCCTTTTGCACTGGCAGGTGGAAACTTTATTGCATCTCTCTTCCCGTCCAAGAAGTGTGTGAGATCATCATCTGGCAGATCAACTTGAATGTACTCAGCACGGTGGATATATATATATATATATATATATATATATATATATATATATATATATATATATATATATATATATATATATATATATATATATATATATATATATATATATATATATATATATATATATATATATATATATCTCTTTTTTTTTAAATTTTATTTATATTTATATATAATTGAAATAATAAACACAATTTTTCAAATGCTATTTTAATGCACAATAAGTAATACATTTTTTTTCAGTAATAAATTTTCAGATAAGATGTACCACAATAATAAAATAAAATATACAAATGAAAAGTAAGAAAATGTAATGAGACTTGCTGTTGGATTTCCTTACAAAGTTGGTCAATAGTTAGTTGAATTATCTGTTGTTTTCATTTTCAAGCCTTGACTGGAGACTCACGTCATTCAATTGGCTTCTTAATGTGCTTTTGATATAATTAATGTTGATCCAAAAATTGAAAGACGCCCAAATGCAAATTTCTTCAGCTGAGCATAGCTGACTGGTAAACAGTTTCAAGCATCAAATATGACCTGCCTCTTGTTTTTTGAGCTCACTTATTTCAGACCACGTGTGTTATAGTCAAATTAATCACACAAAATAACACTGGACAACAGCCAAAATGTATCCGAGACAAAAGTAGCTATGTTTAACTAATTTGGACATGCTGATCACGAATTTGAACTTTAAAATTCGGGGGGTTGGGGGGGGGGGGGGGTTGGTTCAGTAGGCTGGTGGCTTCACCTTCCCGACGCGAATGACTCAGTCCTTCTCTTTTCTATAGCCCTGGCGCGTGATTCCCCACGAGAAGGATAGCGTTGAGCGCCAATTGGATGACGAAATCTGTAGCAGTCATTTCCACATTTCCGCCTTGTCATCATTTGCGTTGTGGATTCTGTGAGTGCAGACGTGTCGTTCAAGATGCATCGTGAATGTGTGAACAGTGCGGATTGTTTTTGCTATATTTGCGGACAAATAACTTTACTATTACAAAGGCGACCCATTACACCGATGATAAAGAAAGCTTACAGCCTTTATTTTGATTGTGAGATCGGTGACCAGGACCGGTATTGGGCCCCACACAAATGTTGTCGATCCTGTGCAACGAATCTGCGCTGCTGGTTGAACCGAAAAGGACGATCGGTGCGTTATGCAGTTCCAATGGTGTGGAGGGAACCGACAAACCATCTTAATGATTGTTACTTTTGCATGTATCTGTGTTTCGTGCTCGTCAAAAAGATCTGCTTCCATATTTCAAAATGACAGATAACAACATTGCTTGCGTTGATATAGTGGGTCTGATGGCAGCACTACACATCAACTACAAAGACGACGATTGGAGGCTGTTCATTGATTCGTCCAAGTTGAGCTTAAATGCTGTGCTGCTCCATAATGGTAACGTTTTACCATCTGTTCCACTCGGGTATGCAGTCCACATGAAAAAACGTACAGCAACATGAAACAGTTGTTACACACCATCAACTATGACAAGTATAAGTGGCAGATTTGTGGTGACCTAAATGTCATTGCCATCTTCATGGGGTTACAGCAGGGTTACACAAAGATTTGCTGTTTCTTCTGTCTGTAGGACAGCCGTGCCAGGACTTCCAACTACAAGAAAAAGGATTGGCCTCAACGACAATCACTTGAACCGGGGAAAAAGAATGTACTTAACGAACCACTTGTAGAATCCCACAAGATCTTGCTCCCTCCTCACCACATCAAACTTGGACTAATGAAGAATTTTGTAAAGACTATGGATCAAAAGGGGGCAGGATTTTTATACCTTCGTGATAAGTTTCCCAAGTCTTAGTGAGGCCAAAATCAAGGAAGGTATATTTGTCGGTCCACAGATACTTGGACTAATGAAGAATTTTGTAAAAACTATGGATCAAAAGGGGGCAGGATTTTTATACCTTCGTGATAAGTTTCCCAAGTCTTAGTGAGGCCAAAATATACGTCAGCTCTTCCGAGATAAGCGTTTTTAAGATATCCTCACAAGTGATGAAAAGTTAGCTTGGAATGCTTTTCAGCAAGTGGGCACAAACTTTCTAGGAAACAATAAGGCTGACAATTACCAGGAGCTTGTAAACACCCTCTTGCAGCGCTACGAGAGACAAGGGTGCAATATGTCTTTGAAATTACCCTTTTTACACTCTAATCTGGATTTCTTCCCTGCTAACTGCGGTGTTGTCAGTGACGAGCATTAGGAACGATTTCATCAGGACATTACTACCATCGAAAAAAGGTACCAAGGGAAATGGAATGCAGCAATGCTAGCAGACTATTGTTGGACCCTTGTGAGAGATGCTCCAGAAACTCATTACAAGCGACCGGCAAAAAGGCGTCACTGTGAATCATTTCCGCTATGAGTATTATTATCATATGATATGTATATGCAAATGTGCAAAACTTGTTTTATAGATATTTTTAAAAACTAGAGCTAATCTGGTGTTTTAACGGCCATTTTCATATTCAGCAGCCCAAACAATATAAAGGTAACTTGGTTTAATCTCAGATACACACAAAAAGTCAAAATTTGTTGTGCAATGTAATTTGTTTTCATGCACGTTATCAGTGTAGTTTCTTTTTCGTGTGATTTTTTTTCTTAAAGACTTCCGTACTTCAAAAGGATACAAAAACACAATTTTTCATCAGAAACGAACAAAATGGATATTTCTTATGGATAAATGGATATTTCTTATGGATAAATGGATATGTTTTATGACAAAAATGGATATGCTTTATGACAAAAATTATGTTAGGAGAATCAGACCTGTGGAAACGTTTATATTTTATGGTAAGTCTAGATTTGTACTCCAAAAATTTGCATGATAATTATTTCAGCCGTTATATTTTAACATAAATTGTTTCTTTTTCTTTGAGATTCACATAAGTTCTGTCAAAAAGCCCTTAAAATTCCGCACATTTGGATATATAAAACATCCACGTCCTTAGAGAAGACCCCGATGCCACCACAAGATTAGCTAATCTATGGACCCCTGAAGGAAAGCGAAAGAGAGGCCGACTAAAATTATCTTGGCATGGAACAGTTAATGCCGATATGCAAATAATGAACCAGAGCTGGGTTACTGCACATAGGAAGTAGCAGTTTGTTGCTGCCCTACAAGACGCCACCAGGCGTGTTGGTCACTGACTGCTTTGACAATCGGCTGCTAAGGATTAAAAAAGAAAAAAACACATAATTCCATGTCTGATGTATTTGATATTTGAATACATAATACTGTGAATATGGAATAATTATACGTTCTTCTTCTTCTTATTATTATTATCATTATTATTATTAGCATTATTATTCAGAATCGACGTCATTGCACTCCGGGGAAACCCAAATGTGCTTAGTCTTCCTCAGCAAATGTCGAAAGGTATGAATGTTGATTGTTCCTGTTGCGCGCTGATTGTATACACGCCGAATGCATCCACTCATTCGTCCATCCCTGCCAGTCTTACAGCTAATGCCAATCACCAGCAATCTTAGACTTGATGATTGATCCGATTGCAGTGCCATTCTCTAATAGGCGATCGTAAATAGTTCTCAGTATGTCTCCATTGTCCATATCCAATGACCCCAATCCGAGTGCTCTTGAAGCTAGTCTGTCAGCTCCTTCGTTGACGCGTGACCAGGACAGTAGATCCACACCAGTTCATGAAGGTTCGAATCTTCTATGGAAGTTTTCAATTAATGACGTAACCATTCATTTTGGACCTTCCGAAGCATGGACTGAGTTTCTGACTCAATAACAGCCCTTGTTAATGAAGTTTCAGACAGCCACCTTCATTCTCATGCTGGAGGTTGTTGTCGTGTAAGCCCTGCTATGTTCAGCGACAATCCTTCCCATAACTCTAGCCGAGAAGTCCCATCAAGATTTCTCACCACGGACTACAGACCCATCAGTGTACAAAATGAAATAATCAAACATCGCAGATATTCCCAGACGTACTAGAAACAATAACATCCTACTTTATAAGATTGATATAATTATTATATTTAAATTGACATAGTTTGGAGGAAAGATAATATGTATTTACATTTTATTTACATTTTAAAATAAATTGTTTACTTTTCAACAAGCTGACCCCTGTAACAAATCAATATCCTTGTATATATATATATATATATATATATATATATATATATATATATATATATATATATATATATATATATATATGTATATATATATATATATATTTTTTTTTCTTTAACCAGCAGCACTTGGGCTCTAACCCTTCGGCCCAATGACATGTCATTGCGAGGCTGGGCAGCCTGTGGACTTTCCTTCCAACCCCTCAGGAGCTTCGCTTCTTCCCATCCACAGAGGGTTTATCTCAGGAGCCGTTCCAGTTATTCAGTCAAAATCCCGGTCGTTGACACTGTTTCAAATACTGACGCCCGGGCTTGTATATATATATATATATATATATATATATATATATATATATATATATATATATATATATATATATATATATATATATATATATATATATATATATATCTGTGAAACCGCGAATGGCTCATTAAATCAGTCGAGGTTCCTTAGATGACACGATCCTACTTGGATAACTGTGGCAATTCTAGAGCTAATACATGCTTACCTGGCGAACTTCTGTCTCTAACGACTGTGTGTGGTGCCTTTTTCGAGCCCTCCCAGTATCAGAAATCGAGACAGAGAGATGTGTCCGTTTCAAGATAGCGCTCGTGCAGTCCAGCATTTCCCTCAGACCTACGGGTCTCGAGGTGTCTGCGTCCCCTTATATGGTCAGCAATGACTCGGGTACGTAGAGTGTCCGGCACCCAGACCCTCTGCTCTCGAGGTGTCTGTATCCCTTATACAGTCAGAAATGACTAAAAGGGAAGATGAATTGGAGGGCAAGTTCCGTATCCTACTAGTGACAGGCGGTTGCTACTGGTGTCAGACTGTATCGGCTAGACCGTTCCTCTGACGTCCAGGCCGGGTCTCGCTGCACGGGCAACAGCTTGATCTACAATTGCCCAACCTCGTGCCACCGAAAGTTATTTTGGGAGGTACGCTCCTTTGGTCAGAAAATTTTGGGAGGTACGCTCCTTTGGTCAGGAAGATCACAAGATCACATAGATTATATATATATATATATATATATATATATATATATATATATATATATATATATATATATATATATATATATATATATATATATATATATATATATATATATTATACATACATATATACATATATATATATATATATATATATATATATATATATATATATATATATATATATATATATATATATATATATATTCACGAACGGTTTATAGAATGAATGTCAGTACTCATGCTCCGGTGGGAACTAGATATGTTTATGTAAGTTGGGAGTTGAAGTGAGTGAATGTTAAGTTTGCTTGCGGGCATGAATGCATTAGTAGCAGTAAGCGCTAATGTCGAGTTCACGGGCATGGCTGAGTTGTTGTGAACGAAGTGGTGGGGAAGACTGGTCAGGTGTGAAAAGGGTCATGGGTAAAAAGGTGATTCGAGACAGAGATTAGAGCGAGGAGAGATTACGTGGAGAGTGAAGGCGAAATGGTTGAAGAAAAATAGGAAATATATTAAGATATTGTGAAATTAGTTCCATGAGATGCTGTTCTAATTATGCACATCATACGTTGTGCTTTTCTTATGTGATGATTTATGGCCAAAGCGGCAGTCTGCCTGTGTTATTGTGTTATACTCAAGTTTGTGACATAAAGTCGTCGGATATCGTATCTACGTGTTGGAGTTTAGTGAGTTAACAATTAGCTGTGAAAAACGAGCCATGTTTGTCGCTCCATGTGTATGTAATACATATTTGTCAATGTGTACACACAGCAAGCACTTGACAATTTTGGGGGCTCGTCCGGGATTTGAACCCGGGACCTCTCTAAATTTATCCCCAGGTTCTCTTCATGGTCATCAGCTCTAACATCACTCACTAAAAATGGCACGCCAAACAGAGTGGTCTGGACTGAAGAGTGTGATAGAGCACTGAGGAACATCAAAGCTGTATTCTCCAGCGAGCCCATTCTTCTACTGCCAGACTTGGCTAAGCCTTTTGTACTGAGGACTGATACTTCTGCAGTGGGCATTGGTGCGTCTCTTATGCAAGAACATGATGGGTTTCTCCATCCTGTCATGTATGTCAGCAGGAAGTTGCTTCCGGCTGAAACGCGATATGCCACTATAGAGAGAGAGTGCTTAGCCATTATTTGGGCTGTTTCCAAACTCTCTAGGTATTTGTTAGGATCTCATTTTGTACTGGAAACTGACCATTGTCCTTTGACTTTTCTTAAGTCATCTAGATCACCAAATTCACGTTTAACAAGGTGGTCGTTGTTGTTACAACAGTACAACTTCACTGTTTTTCCTATTCAGGGTAAATTAAATGTTCTTGCAGATTCGTTATCTAGATTATGAACACTTGCGTGTAGTAAATGGGTGTGTTTTTTTAACCACCATTTCTATGTAGTATTTGATACTTGTACATGAGTAATGTTGTGTCAACTGTATTCTGCATGATTTTTGTATAAGCTAAGTTCTTATCATAGGTTGTGTATCCAGTACAGGGTTATAGAATAAATATTCTCCGGTATAGTAGAATTTGGTGAAATTGATGTAATGTTATCACCTTTAATTTTGTGTGTAATTAGAGATGCATGATTTTTGCCATATGGTTGCTGTTGTATTTTTCTAGCAACTCGGTTCTATTGTAGTTTTTTTTTTTTTTAAATTTTATTTTTGTGTTCTTCAGAATGTTATTATTGATTTTTTGTAGATGGCATATTTTCACACTGATGCTATAGATTTTGCCCACATATGTAATCAGAGGTTTTGGATGGTTGGTTTCCTGATGTCTACCACCCATCCAGTGAAAAACTATGTTTTTCACTTGGAGAGGGAGGGGTGGATGTCACGAACGGTTTATAGAATGAATGTCAGTACTCATGCTCCGGTGGGATTTAGATATGTTTATGTAAGTTGTGAGTTGAAGTGAGTGAATGTTAAGTTTGCTTGCGGGCATGAATGCAATAGTAGCAGTAAGCGCTAATGTCGAGTTCACGGGCATGGCTGAGTTGTTGTGAACGAAGTGGTGGGGAAGACTGGTCAGGTGTGAAAAGGGTCATGGGTAAAAAGGTGATTCGGGACAGAGATTAGAGCGAGGAGAGATTACGTGGAGAGTGAAGGCGAAATGGGTGAAGAAAAATAGGAAATATATTAAGATATTGTGAAATTCGTTCCATGAGATGCTGTTCTAATTATGCACATCATACGTTGTGCTTTTCTTATGTGATGATTTATGGCCAAAGCGGCAGTCTGCCTGTGTTATTGTGTTATACTCAAGTTTGTGACATAAAGTCGTCGGATATCGTATCTACGTGTTGGAGTTTAGTGAGTTAACAATTAGCTGTGAAAAACGAGCCATGTTTGTCGCTCCATGTGTATGTAATACATATTTGTCAATGTGTACACACAGCAAGCACTTGACATATATATATATATATATATATATATATATATATATATATATATATATATATATATATATATATATATATATATATATATATATATACATACATACATACAAAAATAATATTGAATGTGGAGAAAATGTTTTGAATGTCCCGAAATAGTTTGAACTGTTGTGAGCTATATTAAAGACAACGTGACTTGTTTGAACTTGTCCCACATCATGTGACCAGACATTTACCATAGACATCACTTTTATGTTGGTTTTAGCTGTTCATTTGTTACACGATCATGTACAATGTTCCCAGGATAATTCTCACACATTTTACTTCTACAGACTCTTCTGTCAACGCTCAAGTGTCGTATCATGCATGTCAGTACTCACAATCGTATGTTCAGATATGTAAATAATGTGTGGTCAAGTTGACACAAGTAAATACAGATATTACCTTTAACTTCGTGACTTTCGCCAACCATAGATGTCTGCATGGTTCTAAAATGTCCCAGTGGTGTACATGTGTATGTTACATAATTTAAATTGTAGCCATTGTCAGTAGTTGGAGTATTACAGTGAGGTTTAACATATTTCTAAAGATGAAAGCAATGCTATAGATTTTGCTCTCAATTTCTTTTAAACCATCGATTGTGTACAGTACGGTAGACCATTCACACCAGTTCCAACAGATCTTGTTAGGTTACCGTACGTAAACGAATACGATAATCTGCTTGTATGAGACCCTGTCATCATAATAAAAGGTGTCTCCGGTATCGACCATAATGTTGACCACAATTGTAATTATCTATGTCGAGAAATCAACTTCTACATGTTAGAACAGCACAACCCATGTCAAGTAATGACGTTAATGTGTGACGGTTTAAACATTTCTTGGTATTTGGAAGCCCTCGTAGAAATTACGAAAAATACGTAAATAAAGTTATTGTACATCTAAACAGACACTTCCTACTCTTGTCTTAACTGACATGTCTCCTCCAGTCTAATATGTATCTAGGTGCGCAAGGTGAAAGAGCTGTGCTTGAAGGTTCGTTTTTTGGGATGTTTTGTATTAAAGTGTGTTCGTTAGATTGATGATGAACGTTCTTTTGCGCCGAGGAACTATTTTTTTTTTGTATACGGTAATACGTTATTAACATTGAAAGGAAACTGCCAACGTAAGTGTTCGCTCTTCAAATTATGCATCAAGTGCAGCTCTTTAATGTGGCTATTAAATGCTACATGGGAAAAAACAAAATGTTAAAGCAAGTGCCAGTTGTGTCAAAGAATCTAGTTAAAAATTAATTGTTTCATGAATATAACAAAAAGTAATTAGTTAACGTTTGAAGATAATTTGACGAGATTTATAACATTTTTAAATGTTTATTAATTTAATTGTTTCCCTTTAAATGACAAACGTTATCTCCCCTAACTAAACTGTGGTAATACACATACATCGTATTACACGAGCCAGTAACCCCTCACAACATGACGAGTTAGAATTACAGCGAACTATTTCTGTTTCATGTATTGATGATATCACTATTTATCCTGCAGTCATTTCACTCTTATACATTCTATTTTACATTCATTGGATGTAGTCAAACTTATCTAGACGCACTGGCTATGAAGCAGGGCCGGATTAAGCTAGTGCGGGGCCTGTAGCATATGTTAAGAAAGGGGCCCTATATTTAAAAAAAGACAATAAAACAACACAAATATATTTGAACACATACATTTTTAATTTGCATAGTAATTATCATTATCAATTAATTTGTGCATGTAATCCTATAAACTTGCCAATCATGTTGCTGGCGTTGTCATAACTTTGACCATGGCAGTCAATGTCATTTGCCTTTAAAAAATTAAGTAGACGTTTAGTAAGCTGTTCAGCACTATGACCTTCCATATCCAAAAATGTCACAAATCTTTCAACTGGTCCAGATAGCAAAACATAGCGCAGAGTCAAAGTCAGCTGGTCCATATTAGATATATCTGGAGTAGAATCCAATGAAACGGAATAATACTTGTATTTCTTCACTTCACAGAGAATGTGATCCAGTATGCTGGATCCAATCAGATTGATGAATTCCCAATCAGATTGATGATATCTTATATGCTCACACGTTGTTGTTTTTTGATGAGATATGATGGAGATCGGGCACTCAAAATCATTGTTGCCTCTTCTTTTTCCATTTGCATGTATTTAGTGTACTTTATAATTTTGTATTGCAATTTAAATAAACTGTTGCCTGAAAAGTATTTGTCAAACTTTTGTATTGTTTCTAGATAACTATTGTCCTTTACACTTGGCCAGTAATTCCCGTTATAAGGGGACCCAACAATTTCATCACTGCCACGAAATGAAAGGCCTCGTTCTGCTAAAAACTTCACAACTTCAATTATTCGCTCTAGAAGTTTGTGCCAATACTTTTCTTGAATGTCCATTTGTTTCACAAGTTGGGAATCGACACGTTCACATTTGTTTTTACGCATCAACAGTGAAATTAAAGCTTGTCTATGTGAGGAGCTTTCTTCATGTCGACGCAATAGATTGCTTGCATTTTTCCAGTCATTAAACCCTTCCACAGTAAACTTTGATGAAGATTCTGAACTCATAAGCTTGAATGGGAAACAGAATAGGCGCCCTTTACTTTCTGAAGAGCATAACCATTTTCTTGCATGTTGCTTGTCTGTAAGTTTATGAATATGTGTAAAATAAGACTTCTGACAGTATCGAGTTTTCTTTTCAGTGTCATACAACCGCACGGATGAAAAAAGGCACTATCAACATGTTGACATTTTTCACTTCCCTTGGATATCCAATATTCACGCTCACAGTCATCTATATTGTTCGGCCAGTCACCAATATCATTAGAGTATTTCTTCGTTTCACTTATTCTTTCACATTCAGACTCAATGTATACTGGGTTTTGCTGTATGTTTTCTGCTGCACAGCCTGCACTAGTACTAGTTGTTCCTGTACTTCCAGCTTCAGCGGTTAGAGTACCACCACCATGAACATCAAAATATTCTTTCAGCTTACGTGTTTTTGATATCACAAGTTGATCTCTTCTTTCTTTTTCTTCCTTCGCTTTACGTTTTTCACTTCCAGAAGCATAATTACGTCCAATATCACTGTGTCTACTGCTCATTTTTTGAGTTTTCTAACCTTGCAAATCAAGAAATTTTAATCAAGATCGAAAGAGAGTGCGAGCACGCCGTATACCTCAATTAAAACAAGAAGTTTCCGTTTCCTAAATTCTAGTTTTTATTGTTAATGCAAATTCATTTCACAAAGAACGAAACAAAATTAGAGGGGCAGTCGCCTAGCGCCAAAAAAGTGGCTTCCGTCCAAACGTGACCAAATTTTCTACGCCACTTAAATGGCTTCCGTCCGCAATTAGTTAAGATAAAAATAATGAAGAGTCACACTAAGTCACCCTCTTATGCTCTTTCTCTCACAATTTCGTGACACCAAATGAAAAGGCGCTAAAGATGGCATAAATCACAAGATCATTGGTTTAACACTCGTATTAGATGACCAAAAATTATATACATATTTATTGGCGCGGGCCCCCTAAAAGCGTTAATCCGGCTCTGCTATGAAGCCAAAGAGAAACCTGTTAAAAAAAAGACACGGAAAGAATAGAAAGAAAACTGTACTTACTTACTTCCTCTTCTACCATAGGGTGTAAAGGTTTGTCAGAGAGAACATCATACTGTCTTATCGGTGGTCTTCCTTCCGGCCTGGTTCCATTCTAGTCCTCGTTCCTTAATGATTGTCAAACATTGTTGACCCAGCAAACTCTGAGTCGTCATGGATATCTGAATCTCTGGCTCTTGGTTTCCCTATTTGTCGTGGTAGCCGACCTTCTTCCATTCTGCATATATGGCCAGACCATCTTAAGGTAGACTGTCGTTCTGGGGTCTAAATGGCTGGGTTATGAGGCTTTGACGTATCGTTTGGTTGAGGACCATGTCTATTCTGGTTACATCAACCACCTTCTTCAAATATCTCATTTCTGAGGTTTGAAGCTGGTTTGTGGATTTAAGTCATTCCCATAATTTGCATCCATATGTCAAGATTGGGACATAAGTGGAGCTGTACACAGCGAACTTCGTCCTCTTTCCAATCTCTCTTTTGCTAAGGAATCCTAGATTTTTTGCCCGAAACAGTTTCCCAGCTGACGCTCTTTGGGTAGCTAACTCTTTTTTGATGTTGTGGCGTGTAATGGAAATAGAGATGCAGTAATCTGACAGCCTTTCCTTTCCCATTTAGTGTCTACCATTGGCTAAGCCAAACCACGCAATTTTCTGTTCGAATATACATAATGTTCTGTATATGTACCGCGCTCTCTCAAATTCAGTTATTAGAGTCGGTCGGAAATTCTTAGATAATCTAAGTACGCCAGACTAGAACCGTTCTTTGCTAAATGTATTAAATTGTCTCGTGGGGATTTCATTTTTTGACTTGTGGTAATAGAAATTGTGATTAAGTGTTAAAATCTGTTAAGTTTACCATTTTAATTCACTGTAACTCCTTAGCGTTTAAAACCAGTGAAATAACATAACGCGTAGATATTTTCTTGCCAGTCGTTCAGTGTAATATTTTCAAACACCCCATTTTTGTTCAACAAGAAGATATTGGCTTAGCTGACTCAGATTATTACGTGTGACGGATGAGTGACAGAATAGAATTCGCATTATATTTCATCGTGTGAAATTATATAAGTGACTAGAATTAATGTCATGTGACAAAACAACAGATGTCGACAAATAGCTAGTAGTGACATACGATTATTGTTAAAGTGCGCCTAGTCCTAATGGTGAAGACTGAAAGTTCTTATGCAATACCAACCAAATGTGCTGAAGTACGAGACTATAGTAAACAGATATTCTGAGTTTGCACTATAGTCCATACAAGTGAGTGTACAGACAACAGCCGAGGTAACCCATTGAGTCAAGAAACCACCAAAAAATCTCCCACAAGTTGAGTAACAACCAACATCTATTAAGAAACGAAACATTACAACTTTAAAAACTCTGAAACTAAGGGAAGGGATAGAATTGTGACTATAATACCAATCCTCTGTCTCTATTTAACTCAGTCAAGAGAGAGATACAGTTTACCGTTCTACTAAATATTCCTTTTCAAGTTTCACAAAGTGAACTACCCTGATTGTGAGAAAAGTGTTCTTTGATGCGTCTGCAGATAATAGGCATTAACTTTATTTAAGTCTCAAAAGCCGATATATCGTATTTCCTTCTAGAACCATTTGGCTCTATCAACGTTAAATCGGCTTTCGTATTTTTCTAGAGCTGTTTTCTAATTTTAACAACCCAAAACGTCATTTCTGACAGGAAGTACTTTCTTTTAAATACCTCGTGAATTTATGCATTTGAACATTTAAAAATAAAACATTTCCAAAAAAACAAAACAACTAAAAAAAAGGGGTGGCCATTTTTGTTTGGGCCAAACCCAATTTTTTGCTTGGGACTGAAATAGTAGAATAGCCCTTGATTCTCTCACGGAATCGATCGATTTCACTCTTTCACGATCTCTCACTTAAATCCTGTCGTCACAGGTTACATAGTGATATCGATAAGCGACTACACCATGTCTGTTACTGTACAGTGAAGGTCAATCTTTGGTTACCATGGGGATATTGATGTGACTACACCATTTCTGGTACTGTACAGTGAAGGTTAACTTCGGTTACCATAGTGATATTGATAAGTGACTACACCATGTCTGGTATGTACAGTGAAGGTCATTATTTGGTTACCATGTTTAATCTTTGATTACAATAGGGATATCGATAAGTGACTAGACTATGTCTGGTACTGTACAGTGAAGGTCAAACGTTGGTTACCATGGCGATATTGATAAACGACCATACAATGTCTGCAGGGTCGACATTAGTAATTGGGGTAGATGGATGTAGTCATTCTGGTTGGTACCCGTGGACTTCGATTATAGTCGTGTTGTAACACATTGTATTTTGTATATGGTACATCTGAGTGACAATTATTTCAATGTTCGTACAGTTGTTCTCACGATTTTGGAAAGCACTCTAAATTAGTTTTACAAACAAATAGGTAATGTTAACTATTAATAACGTACATTTATCCAACTGAATTCGTGAAATAGTTAGGATGATTACATTGGAGAAAGAACCAACAAATTCAGAAATTAATAATCAGGCCAACACATCAAAGTAAATTGTTGTGTTTGCAACAAAACCGTTGCATCAACGTACACATCATCGGTTGATGAACATAATTCATTCAGTGTGAACAAAGTTGCAGTTCTATCATCATTGTTATCAGGAATGGCCCCTATAAATTTAACTACTTTGCACAGAACATGGATATGCCTGGCCTGCATCAAAAAACTTTCAACACAATTGCAAAAAATTTTTATTTGCAAACACCAGAACTCGCAAAATTAATATTTGATCATGCTGCTAAGCTAGCACGCAGCGTAAACTGTGCTCAGAGCAATCAACCATATCATGAATATATTATGGATATTGGAGTCAGTTTTGATGGCAGCTGGCTCACAAGGGGCCACAGTTCAAAAATTGGTATTGGTTGTGTTGTGGAGATCTTGACAGGTCTTGTTATAGATGCCCATGTGCTTTCAAAATACTGTCAGACATGTGCTACAACTGGTTCTTGGTACCAGAAGGAAGCCCCGGGAAACTTCAGCAAATGGAAAGAGGAGCATGTGAAGCAAGGATGTGATATAAATTTTGAAGGTATTTACTTCTGAATCTTATTTTTGATTTCTCCTTCTCCTTGTCTAAAAATTTAAACTGATCTAATTTTAATTTCTCCATAAGTATCAGTTTTAGTAACATAATTTATTACTTACATGTGTTTGCTTTGCTTCCATTGTACTACATTTGCTTCTACATTGTAAAGGAAAGTGTTCAATGTCTGCTTACATCATTATTTTAAGTGTTACTAATTCATACCTTTTCTTCTTTCTAGGAAGTTCAGGTGTAATGGAGGCTGAGGCAACTAGTGTTTTATGGAGCCGGTCTGTGACACGACACAAATTTCGCTACACCACCATGTTAAGTGATGGTGATAGCAAAGCCTTCAATAGGGTCATGGAAATTAAACCATATGGCCCTAATGTTGAAATCATCAAAGAAGAGTGTATTAACCATGTAGGAAAAAAAATGATTACAGCTCTTCGTAATTTAGTTGCTGATTGCCGCAAGCAAAACGTTACGCTTGGAGGACGTGGCCGTGGCCGTCTGACAGATACAGCCATCCGAAAGCTTGGCATTTATTATTCCAGGGCTATCAGGCAACATGCTACTGCAGCTGATATGAAGAACGCTATTATGGCTAGCCTACATCATTGCTATTCAACTGATGATTATCCCCAGCATCAGTTTTGTCCTTCTGGCCAAGACTCTTGGTTTTTCTATAAAGCAGCCTTATCTAGGAATGGGTATGCTTTTGGGCATCAAAAACGTATACATACGCCCCTGGACTTTAAGCTGTTGAACAGACATTTGACACCAGTGTATGACAGGCTGACAAATCTGAAACTGTTGAGTCGCTGTGAAAGAAAGGCTACCCAAAACTCCAATGAGAGCCTTCAATCAGTTATTTGGAGTAAAGTGCCAAAGCATATCTTCCATTCACGAAAGCGCGTTGAATTCTGCCTTCTAAGTGCAGTTGCTGAATTTAATAAAGGACCTGAGGCTGCTATATTTTTCAAGAAAGTCCTGGGGCTGAACAGTGGAAAAGAGGCTTATCGACTGGCAGGAGCAAGAAAGCGTAAACGTCTCGTGCTCAGCTCTAAAACGGCAGAAAACTGCACTAAGAAAAGGAACCAAATTAGGCACACATCTCATCAGAAATCCAGACAAGAAGCTGCAGAGGAAGCTGGATATATGGCCGGTATGTTCTGAATGACAAGTAAGTTATTTTTTTTGCTGTAGTATTACATACTTATTTAATTGTTGTCTTCTTATGTATAAAAATGCGGTTTTCTAATAATCTATTTTTTAATCCTAATTTTCTTATAACTTCCACACTTATGTAAGAATTGGAACATATATTGCCCATAATCTTTTAAAACTTTTTATGTGATGGATTTTAAGTATCTGATCAAATTTTTGGTTAATTGACAAAAGTAATGTAAAATTTAGTAAAATTTGTTACTATTTTTAGACACTATTTTCAAAGTCCTACAACTTTTTTTTGTATTAACGTTATCAAAAATCCACCAATAGAAAAGTTTTAACATATAATGATAAACGTTGTGTTCATATTTGGTATTCATAGCTTAATAAATAAAAAAGCCTTAGCAAATTGAAATAGAAAAAAAGAATCCAATATTGCTCCGCTCTAAAACGGCAGAAAACTGCGCTAAGACTAGGAAGGAAATTAGGCACAAATTTCAACAGAAAGCCAGATAGGAAGCTGCAGAGGAAGCTGGCTATGCTACCAGTATGTTCTAAATGACAAGTAAGCAAATTTTCAGGGGCAATATTACAGACTTATTTAATTGTAGTCTATTTATGGAGAAAAATGCGATTTTCTCAAAATCTAATTTTCTCATCCTAATTTCCTAAAAACTTCCACACTTATGTGTTAATTGACATAAAAATTGGCACATATGTTGCGCATAATCTTTTAAAACGTTTATATTATTGGATTTTGAGTATCTGATCGAACTTTTGATTTATTGCAAAAAGTAATGTAAAATTTATCAAAATTTGTTACTTTTTTTAGACACTATATTCAAAGTCCTACAACTTTTTTTGTATTAAAGTTATCAAAAATCCAGCAATAGAAAAGTTTTAAAATATAATGATAAACGTTGTGTTCATATTTGGTATTCATAGCTTAATAAATAAAAAAGCCTTAGCAAATTGAAATAGAACAATATAATCCAATATGGCCGCCGTTTCTATGGCAACCAGTAGTGCAGTGCCATAAAACTATTCATTTCTCTTATCTAGTATTGATATAGGTTAAGTCTGTGTGTCACGACATAGACTTTCGCTAAATTGTATATTGGTCACACTGGAGAGCGACAACACTGGTTCGTCTCTTGTAAAAACTTGCTCGGCCAGTTTTCGATTAGACGGAAGCCGGAAGGGAGCTTTGTGGCGCAAAGGGGATTCTAGAAATGTCTGCCGGCCTAAGCGGTCGTTGTTGGCCTTTGTCAGCAGTTTTGCTGGGAAATTATATGGATGCCAGTTTTGGTCATACTTCTTGCTTTTCATGTGATCGGGTGTAGTTGGTTTGTTACTAGATAGATATTGTGGATTCTAGTGACTTTCTCCTGGATTATACTTATGATAATATTAGCGCAATTATGTATTGCGTCGTTTTTCAGGAATGAAGGTCGCCTGTGAGCGATGATTATAGTGTAGCCACTGATTGTGTCTTGTTAAGGGCATTTTGAGATTATGTTGTGCTACAGTGTTTTGGCAAGCTATTAGGCATCCTTCATTGCATTGTCATGCGTATTGTTTTGTGTGTGTACAGTTTTCATTAAAGAGGGTCAGTACCTGTTGCCGGTGTTATGGTAAGTTTGTGTCAGCTAGTGTAGTGTGGTCGTACCTCTAGCAGATGAGCCTTGCTATTGTTGTTGGTGATACATTAATATGATGATGATAAATCCACGTTACACTAGTAGTTATTCTGACATCTGGAGTCTCGTCCGATTTTGTGGTGAACCTGTAGGCCATAGGGCCAGTGATTTTCTTGTATTTGGCTCATATTTATTGCAGACTATTCTTTGGCCTTGGAGGCCAGTATGTTATAGCGTTTTCCCAGCTAGCTGGCATAAGTGATTCTATATTATTTGATAATAAGGCATTATAGCCTGTGGGGCAGTAATTATGCGATTATTTATTGTGCACACACAGTGTTAAAAGGCTTGTAACGCCACTGTCTGGCCGCCTTCATACTTTCCGTCAATTCACGGGTGTGAGTTGTTTACGTTTCAGTGTCCAGTTGAAGTTAATGTGTGTGTCGATCTATTAGTGTCCTGTTTACGGTCGCTTGACCTGACCTCGTTCTCAAGCGCTGACCTACTTGTAGCATCGGAGTTCGCTATGGCTATTTTCTGTAAGTTTTCAGTTTATCGCAGGTGGAATAGTGTGTAATTAAGTTTCAAGTTGTTTGTTAGGGCATTGTTGCAGGGCTGTTTACAGTTGTTGAAGTGTTAAGCTGTTGTTACAGTGTGGGTCAAACGGGTCAGTTTGACACATTTCTGAGTCTTTTTGCTTGTGCGCGACAGTGATCCAGCCGGAGCAGCGGAGTGACAGGTGTTGTTAGAGGGGTTATGTAGGATGTAGTTGAAACCAGTTGGCTATTTTTTTTGGTGTAGTTGGACCCGAGTGATAGAGTGTGGTGTCATCAGGAGGGAGATTTTGTCAATATTGGTGTGCTCAGGGCCCGAGTGGTAGACTGTGGTGTCATCAGGAGGGAGATTTTGTCGTTAGAGACCAGTGTTCCTGCAAAGTGATGCCATCATCTTACTACCCAGATGTGCCCACCCAGGGGTGAAAATCTCGTGCATTGACCTCCCTAAGTCGACGCCTGTGACATTGCCTAACAACACAGAAGTGCCTGACCAGGGGCGTATTTCGTCTACAGACGGTCTTACCGACGTGTTGGAATCCAGTGGATATTACCTTACAGTCTGCTGAGATTCTTGGACCATTCTACCTCTTTATAGACTGGTCGTGTGCTACATATGTGACAGTACCAAGGATCTTACACGTGTACCTGTCGGGTAGACTATTGATAGTAACTGTGTAGCTGAACTTTGCAGAAGTGAACATTTCCAGTGATAATATTGACAGTGCTGTGTGAGCATCGTGGAATATAGTGCGGTCATCATACAAGAAATTACGGGACAGTGACACTCAGATTTGACAGTTATTCCTGGACTTATATTCGTTTGGATTACGTATTGTCAAGTGTGGAGTCCTGTTTGTTCTGTTCATCATCTTCGTCAGTGCGGAGGATTCGGCTTACTCAAGCACCGTTGGAGCTTCAGTTAAGTTGTTGTTTGTTTGTTTATGTATTATGTACTATATCGATATTTTGTTGTTTTTTCTGAGTATTTAATCTTCTGGTCTGTCTTTCTTACTGATTCTATTTATCAGTTACTTTGATTTGTTGAAGAGTGTATGCTATTTTCTTTGTCTGCTTCTTAACTTGTTATTGTTTTCTTTCCTTTTGTTTTGTCTTTTCTCAGTGTACAAGTATGACTTAGTTTGTTTGATTGTATAGTGTTTGATAGTTAAGTCTGATCTTACTTTATTACCTTAGTAGTTTGTTTATATTTGCATTATATATACATATAGTTGTGGCATTATAGTATATTATTACTGATAGGTTACTTAGTTTATTATCTCTGAAGTGAAGATAGGGCTTGGTGGAAGAGTTACCTTCTAGCACCTCATTGTTGAGTGTGGTTTTTGTGGAGTCTTTGGTGTTATAGTGTATTTGTGTGTGAGTGTAATCCAGTTTTGGCCTTTCGTAGGAAAAGTTTGGATTAGACCAATTCTATTAAGTTGTGGCTGTGTTTGTTCTGTGGTGGAGTCTGACAGACGAATTTCCTGCAGCTGCCCTGCATAACATTCCAGAGCCCTGTTGGTGTTAGCTGTAGTTGTGAAGTGTGTATTTATATTGTCGTGTACATTCAGTATTTCTTGTGTTCTGTTTAAGTGGTGTGTTCTCTTGTCCTATCTTACTATCTTGTAAATACGTTTACAGGTATCCCGTGTTTTCTTTCGTGCTCAGTCACGCAGTGCATATATTAATCTATCTCTGCTCTTTGTGTTCTATCGTCCGGTTCCTCGTGACTGGAATTTTGTTTTCGTGGTGTGATGTGTGTGTTTACTTCATCTGTGTAGTCCTCATTTGTGTTCTTTTTGCCACAGTACTTGCATAACAGAGATTATTCAGTGTAATATTAACATTAGTGTTATTGGATTATAGCACCAGTGTGGGTGCCAGGATAGAAGTGTGGAAGTAATACCTATTTTGAACCAAGTTTACAGTATTGTCAAGGTATCAGAAAGGTGTGATTATACAACTGTTAATTATCGTAAGTTGATACATTGTTGTCAAGGTATCAGGAAGCTGGTATTAGACAGCTATTGACTATAGAATAAGGGGTCAGAAAGACCTAATTTTTCACAACTGGTGATAACATAGCCAAAGAGGCTAAGTGTGACTTTATTGATATTATAAGTGGTAAAGGTTAATGATATATTTACACTGAGACTTGAGGTGACATATACTTACACGCATATATATATAGATATATGTATATTGAGAAGAGATATTTATATTTATCATATTTACTGCACCATTGTAACCAGAGAGTTTTCTACTGATATAAGTGAAGAGGTTAAAGTACATACAACTGAGTGATTTGATAGTAAATATATTGTAAGAAATAATACTGAGCATTCTAAGTGTACATGATGGACATTGATACTTGCATGCGGATAGGCCAAGCAGCCGGGTACACAGGAAAAGAATTAGTGGAGTTTGCTAAGGCAGAATTCAATTCAGTAGAGAATCAAAAAGATTTGAAAGAGAAAGCAGCAAAGGAGGAAAATGACAGAAAAGAGAAGGAAGAGAGGGAGAGAATTGAGAAACAAAATGCTCTAAGAGATGCTCGAGCTGAAGAGTTAGAGCTAAAAAGAAAAGAATACGAATTACTAGAAAGGAAGATGAAAGAAGAAAGTGAGTGGAAACAGAGAGAATTCGAGTTACAAGAAAGGAAGATGAAAGAAGAGAGAGAGTTACAAGAAAGGAAGATGAAAGAAGAGAGAGAGAGAGAGTTACAAGAAAGGAAGATGAAAGAAGAGAGAGAGAGTTACAAGAAAGGAAGATGAAGGAAGATAGAGAGTTACAATTGGAGAAGGAGAGAATGAGAATAGCTCTAGAAGAGAAAATGATGGAAAAGGAGATACAATTAAAGAAGTTAGAAGTGGGTGCGAGTGGTCAGAACTCAACTTCTGGTGCGGCTCATCGTCCTTTTAGACTGCGGCTACCAAATTTCAATGAGAAAATTGATAGTTTAGACTTCTTCTTGGAAAGATTTGAGGCCGGATGTGTGGCCTACAAGGCTGATAGGGATCAATGGCCATCTCTTTTATCAACACTGCTAGTGGGGCCCGCGATGGAGACTTTTTATAGCCTCCCTGTAGAGGAAAGGGCTGATTATGACAAAGTGAAGGAGAGATTGCTCCGGAGGTTCCGTCTGACTGCTGACGGCTACCAGACGCGTTTTAAAAACGCGATGCCTAGTTCAGACCAGGACTTTGAGGATTTTATCTCAAAGATCAAACTTCTGCTGAATAGGTGGATCGAAATGGAGGGAATAACAAAGGACTTTAATGGCTTGTTGGACTTAATATTACGAGACAAAGTGTTGTCCTCATGCTCTAGTGAGTTGTGGTGTTCTTCCAGGAACGTCAACCAAAGGACATTGAGTCCATGGCCCAGTTGGGGCACCATTATGTCCTGGCCCATCCGGGCAAACCTATTCAGAAGTCGGGTCTGACAGAAGACATAGTTGCCAGTGTGGGCAAAGTTCAACGCCAAACTAGGCAAAATCAGTCAGATAAGGCAGACAGGGGTCAAGAGCAGAGTTATGAGAGGCCCTCCAGTCCTTATCGGCTATATAGAGGTACTAATACGAATTTTCGTTCCCATAGGAACAGTTGGCCGAGGTGGCAGAGCCAACGTTATGATAGTTATAGCAACGGAGGGGATCGTCAAGCGCGAAAGCAGGTACGATTCGAGGACTCGCGTGACGAAGACCGATTATGGTATAAAACCAAACATCATAAGCAGAGGAGTGCGTCCTCAGAGAGTCGGTCTTCTGACTCTGATGCGGGGTCTTCGTCATTGAAGGGCTCCAGCAAAGGTACACGCGAGGAGAAAAAGAAAGAGCGCGTGTGTACCAATTGCGGTGGCAGGGGTCATAGTGCTGATAGCTGCACTACTCCGATTGAACACGCAAATTCCGCAGTTGTGTTGGACACAATGAACAGCGAGGACTGTGCGGGGTGCCGCCCTCTGTTCAATGCGAACGAGAGATTAGTGCTACAATGTGGGCATGCGGCACCATGTCTATCGGCAGTGCATGAGACTGGCAAGGTGATCCTCCACGAAGGAAAGGTGGAGAATAGACCAGTCCGGGTGTTGAGAGACACTGGATGCACAACAATTGGGGTGCGTCGATCTTGCATCGACGACTCATGCCTGACTGGCAAAACGGTAAAATGCACCACGTTCGGGGGCAAAGTTGAGACTTACCCCCAGGCGTGCATTAGTGTGGACACACCGTTCATTACGGGTAGAGTCTACGCGTTGGTCCTGGAGGATCCGATTGCCGATTTAACCGTCGGTAATGTACGCGGGGTGCATAGTGCCATAGGTGTAGCTGATGCAGAGGCTCAGCATCACCAAACTTCCAAGATAGATAAACAAAAGGTACACCGGAAGCGTAGTTCACGGCATGTACCGAAGGACATGACTAGGATCAGTGGGGACTTATATTCAAGTCCGAGAGTTAGTGATCGCACAGTTTTGGTGCGTAATGTGCCACTGAGTGCTAGTTGGCGCACACTCAGACGAGTGTTTGATGAGGTTGCGCCGGTTAAGTTTGTAGAAGTATTGTCGCTACGCGACAATACCAAAATGGCACGTGTTACTTTTGTGAATAGTTGGGGTGCGCGTAGGGCAGTTAGGCAGAAGCATATGTCTTTGCTTCGAAACCATCTGCTAATAGTTCAGCGTTAGCTAGAGCTAGATTTTCGGGTTCGTTTTAGTAAGATCTTTCAGTTGACGCGAACCGAACCTGATAGGCTCTGACCCGCGCCCCCAGTTCTACTATTATATCAATATGAGGATGTTGTAAATGTAGTAACAGATTCTTGTCCAGGTTGTCAAATAATTGAACAGTTATAGTTTCTGGGAAAACTTACATCTGAAAAGAGAGTATTTATTGGAATTTATGTAAGTAAGGCATTATGACTATTTCAGTTGATATTTCATGATGATGTATTTTAATATTCAATGTATGGTATATGCTGCCATAAAGGCAAGATCTAGTAGGTGTACTCTATGTGTGGACATACCATATTATATTATGCCTATAACTATGTTGTGACATGATGATTGTGTTACGAGAACTTAGGGTTTGATTGGTGACAATCAGGTATTTGGATTTTGTGTAACATGCATGATGTGTAGACTACTCCAGGATCAGCACCCAGTTTAGATTGGTGCATATTTCTTTGTATTGAGTCTAGTAAGTGAAAAGGCATGTACGACGAGGGTATAGCAATACTCTGGCATTCTTTATTTGCATAAGGAGGTGCTATCTCGGCATTTGTTCGTCCATACTCCAAAGGGGGGCTGGGCATGACTCCTCCGGTGGAAAAAAACTGCGTTTTATTTCTTAAGGGGGGGATGGATGTCACGACATAGACTTTCGCTAAATTGTATATTGGTCACACTGGAGAGCGACAACACTGGTTCGTCTCTTGTAAAAACTTGCTCGGCCAGTTTTCGATTAGACGGAAGCCGGAAGGGAGCTTTGTGGCGCAAAGGGGATTCTAGAAATGTCTGCCGGCCTAAGCGGTCGTTGTTGGCCTTTGTCAGCAGTTTTGCTGGGAAATTATATGGATGCCAGTTTTGGTCATACTTCTTGCTTTTCATGTGATCGGGAGTAGTTGGTTTGTTACTAGATAGATATTGTGGATTCTAGTGACTTTCTCCTGGATTATACTTATGATAATATTAGCGCAATTATGTATTGCGTCGTTTTTCAGGAATGAAGGTCGCCTGTGAGCGATGATTATAGTGTAGCCACTGATTGTGTCTTGTTAAGGGCATTTTGAGATTATGTTGTGCTACAGTGTTTTGGCAAGCTATTAGGCATCCTTCATTGCATTGTCATGCGTATTGTTTTGTGTGTGTACAGTTTTCATTAAAGAGGGTCAGTACCTGTTGCCGGTGTTATGGTGAGTTTGTGTCAGCTAGTGTAGTGTGGTCGTACATCTAGCAGATGAGCCTTGCTATTGTTGTTGGTGATACATTAATATGATGATGATAAATCCACGTTACACTAGTAGTTATTCTGACACTGTGCATTTGCATTGAAATCCAGCAATTAATAACGAAAATAGCATTTCAGTGTAGCCCCTCCCCTTAAAGATAACGCAAGTAGCTGGTGAGGCTTTCAAGATCAAAGCACTAGATGAAGATAAAATTATAACCATCCTTGATCCTGTGTTAGGCAAAAAGGCGATAGCCAAAATTTCAAAAACCCATTTTGGCATAATAATTACCCCAAATCAGAGTGACAGAATAAAAGACATGTTAGAGGAACTCAAAGTAGAAGCAAAAACAGTGACTCTTGCGCAGGACATAAAAGTGAAGATAGAGCTAGCAAAAGAGACCTGTAGATGTGTGTTAAAAGGGATAAACACTAACCTGTCAAGCGAGGAAGTTATGAACATCCTCGCAAAACAGAACCCAGACATAAAGCTGGTACACGTCGATAGAATAATGGTGAAAGGGAGTATTGTAACCCCAGTGGTTATAATAACGACAGAAGGGAGGGAAACCCCTAAAACACTACTGTTTGGGAAAACTAAGAAGAACACCGAAGCTTACATTCCCCCTGTTCTACAGTGCTCCAACTGTCTGAAATTTGGCCACGGAAGGAACAATTGTAAGGGGAGAACAGTTTGTAGATACTGCTCCAGTAGGCCTAATCACCCCTCTACACAGTGTGAAAAGGCAAAGGCAGATACCGACTACAAAAAGGCGAATGGGAACAGAAAGTGTATCAATTGCAAAGGGAACCACAGTGCCAGGTTTCAGGGCTGTCCAGTGTACCAGCAAACCAAACTAGCACTAAAAGAATCCATCTTAACAAGAACACCATTTTAAACAGTAATTAAAGAAATAAAAGAAAACACCAGAAACACAAACACTAAAGTTATAGCAGAAATCAAGTCTGTAAAAGAAGAAATTAAAACTATTAAAACACAGCTGTCAAAAGGAAAAGACCAGAAAATAACAAACAAAACAAAAGAAAACAGTCAGCCAGACAGTTCAGCTACAACATTGAACAATGTGAATGCGCTGAAAAGTGCAGAGGCAATGCTACAAGAAGTGACAGCCATACAACAACAAATTGCCCAGGATGTAGCTAAACTGACTTTACTGAAAGAAGAAAATGAAATAATACTAGTCAAACTGTCTGAACTAAAAGCGGAAATGAAATAATACTAAAAAGAATGGAAAGTCAAAGACAGAAGATAAACCTAGGCAAAGAAGCGAATGTAGTAATGGATGGAAATAAGAAAGTGGTCAAAAAGAACATAATACAACAGGAAAACAAAAACAACCTAAAAGAAGCTATCAAAGAACAAGTTGTGGTATTTTTACCATACTTAGTGGAAAAATATAGGTACAAAATGACTAGTCTGAATGGGGAATTTGTTGAGAACATGGTTGATAATGGGCCCACGATTTCAGGAAGTACAGAATAAGAGTAAATTTGATAGTTTAACCAAAAATAAAAGGGAATAGAAGAGTTCAACTTAAATTTGAATTATAGTGGTTTAACCAAAAATAAAAGGGCACCCCTACTAGCAGAGACAGTAGAAACTAACAACATATATGCTTTTCAAGAGACCTATTTAAAACCAAATAGTAGATATAGCTGTAAGGGCTTTAAGATACTTAGGCACGACAGGAAAGAAGGTAGAGGAGGGGGTGTCGCAGTCTTAGTCAACGAAAAATTTAAAATTATTGACTGGGAAGTATTTGATGCAACCAATATAGAAGGTATCCAGGTTACTATAGCAGCTGAACCAAACAATCAAACAATATTAAATGTATACGCTAAAGATGGCACAATTAAAGATGAAGAAATACTAGCCATAAGCACCAGACTAGGCCCCAAAACAATCATAGTAGGCGATTTTAATTCCCATCATTATGCTTGGGGTGGACAACATGCAGATAATGCAGGAAAATGCCTACTTGACTTCATAGAAAACAATGACCTGCTAATACTAAAAGATTGGCATTACTAGTATAACCTATAGGTATCTAGAAAACTTTTTACAGGACTGGTATTTTACTGTACAGGTGAATAATGATAGGTCAGAAATATATGAACAATAGAATGGGATTCCTCAGGGATCAGTGATTTCTCCTTCAATTTTCACTATAGGTGTAAATGATTTAGCAGATGAATTTAACGACATTAAGAATGCAATATCACAATTTCCAGACGACTGTGCCATTTGGCGATCTGGAAAAAAACTTGAACCATGTTTACCAAAAACTTCAAAAACAAATAGACAAAGTTTCAGAGAGGATGAAAAGTTGGGGCTTCCAAATTAATGTAAACAAAACAGTAGGTATTATATTCAGCAAAGGAAATTTAAAAAAAAAAATCAATATAACCATTAAAGGACAAAAAATATGTACCTCCTTAACAACAAGATTTCTGGGCTTAACTTTACATAAACAACTAAATTGGAATAAACATGTAGACAATTTAGTAGAAAGCTGTAGGTGACCCCTAAATATACTAAGGATTGTGAAAGGTAATGGATGGGGAGCGAGCAATAAAATAATGCTTATGTTCTACAAGTCTTTCATCAGCGGGAAACTGGTTTATGCCAGCATAGTCTATGACTCAGCTGCAGCTTCTAACAAAGCAAAACTAGACAGGATACAAAATGCAGCCATGAGAACCATTACAGGCGCATTTATATCAACACCAGTAGAAGCGCTAGAAGTAGCTCTTGGCATACTACCCCTTGGTCTTACACGGAAAGAACTAAGATTAAATTATTGGAGTAAAGTAGCACAAGAAGTGATCCACCCAGCACATAAAGCATTTGTCAAAAACCAACCAAATGTACGGGACGTCCCCTTAAATAAAGATAGATATCCAACAGGGTGGAGAACTATAGAAGATCTAACGCAGTTCAAAGAACTATCAAACACAATTTAAAATAGTAATAAATACAGAAGCAAAATACCACCCTGGGAACTAAAAACACCAATCATAGACTACTCACTTACTGATAAGATCAAACAAAACATAGAAGATAAGGAAGCCAAAATGATAAGTAGAAAGTTCATATTTCAACTAACTAAACAAAGTCTGGCCGTCTACACTGATGGATCCAAGGGTGATATTGGGCAACTAGGTGCCGGAGTTGTAATACCGAAATGGGGAATAAAAAAAAGCTACAGTGTAACTGAAGGGGCTCCGATTTTTACCGCAGAGATGGTAGCAATTTTTAAAAGTTTAGAAATAATTGAAGATACCCACCAGAAGCTGTTACGATATTTACAGACTCACTATCATCACTACAAGCACTAGAACACACAGGTAAACGTAGCCGGCCATACATAAAGGAAGACATTCTAGCAATTAATACATCACTAGGGAACAGAGGATGTAGTGTGAGGCAAGTGTGGGTTCCAGCACACATAGGTATTGCTGGTAACGAATTGGCAGATCGGAACGCCAAGAATGGAAGAATAAGTAAAAACAATATAAGAGCAGGACTGGGAAGGTCGGAGATCAAAAGCCAAGTGAAGATAACTATAAACAAGGAATGGAAGACAACATAGAAGAAAAGCAGAAAAGGCAGACACGCGTTCTAACTGCTGAAAGAACCAACAAGGAAGTGCCAGGTCAGAGAAGAATTAAAGATACCATCAAACAAATAACTGTGGCGTCTCCGTCTCGGTGCAGCATACTTTATGATAGATGAACCACACTGCCAAGAATGTCAGGAAGAGAATGACATAGACCGCTACCTGGTCCACTGTAAAAAGTATGAACAGCAAAGGCTAGAATTAAAAACTTACTATAGAAATCACAATATAGACATGTTAGGGGATAAGGTTTTAAGTTTACTTGTAGATGTCTCAAGAGATGCCCAATCAATACTTAAAAGATATACATAAAACAAAGGAAAATATACAAGGTTAGTACTTCAGAAAAGACATTAAACTAAATAGAAATTAAGCAACAAGAACCATCAAATCATTATTTAAAAAAAAAACACACAGTTAAAAAAAAAACTTACTAACTACTCATAAGACAAAGAAAGACAACGAGGTATTAAAACAAAAAAAAAACAAAAAAACAACAACAACTCAAAAACAAATACTAATACAAATTAAAACCAAGCGTAAAGGACAATAGTTACATATAAACAATACAAAAGAGAAAATAAAATGGACAAAAACTAATATAAATTAAAATCAACAACAGCTAAAGACAATAGTTCTTTAAATTGAACACAAAATTAGAAAATAAAATGACACTAAATACCCCAAATATAACCAAATTTCAGGTTGAACAGGGTAGACCAAGATGGAACGAGAAGAGGCAATAACGGTCAGCTGTTAAGTGACCGCCCTCCACCCATCACTTCTTCAACGCAACAACAACAATCCTATCGCTAGACCAGGAAAAAGCCTTTGACAGAATATCCCACTCATACCTCCATAAAACTTTACTACACTGCAACATTGGTAAATATTTCAGAAAGTGGATTGAAATTATATACACAAAACCTGAAAGCAAGGTTTTGGTAAATCATTCATTTACTGGGGCGTTTGGGCTGACAAGATCTGATAGGCAGGGATGTCCACTTTCTCCTCTACTCTATGTACTCGCCCTTGAACGATTGCGAGAGAAAATTAGACAAGACAGTAACATCAGAGGCACTTTTATTCAAAGGTAAAGGAGAACAAAAGTTACTTGCCTACGCAGACGATACTACCTTCTTCTCCCCCCCCCCCCCCCCCCCCCCCAATGATAGGCCTATACAAAATATTTTAGACACTTTCACGCTTTTTGGTAAAGGTAGTGGGTCAAAATTAAACGTCCAAAAGTCTACAATTACGGGTATAGGCAGATGGAAAAACAAAGCAGATTTTCCCTTTGATTTAACGTCTACAACAATCATGAAACTGTACGGTACTTCCCATCTTACCCGAACCGCATACACAAAGTCACATGGCAGAACTTAGTCGCATATACCACAGACACGCTTCACCGCTACAGATACAGAAATACAACCAATTTTCCAGAAGTGCAATAGTGAACTGCTTTATTATTCCAAAAATAATTTACATTGCTACAGTCGTTGACCCTCCACAACATACGGTGTTAGAGATAAACAAGGAGATTAGGAGTTTTGTTTTTGGGCACACTTTATTTAGCATTAAACATCAAACACTCATGCAAGAGAAAAGATTCGGGGGAGTTGCCCTCCAGGTTATAGGGACAAAAATAAAAGCACTTCGAATGACATGTAGGAAATATAATAAAAGACCCAGAACAACACACATTAGCCCATTACTACGTAGGGCTTAGACTTGCTCGACTGAAACCACTAAAGAACAATGTCCCACACCATTACGGCACACTACCACACTTTTACAGGACATGCATACAAGCCATCAGAGGACACGACATTTTAATTAACCAGAAAACAAACAAAATTTACAAACACTTAGTCAGGTCACAAGCACCACCGTTACACCTAAGAATTAAGAGAGGTTACAATTATTTTATAACAGATTACACTGAGATTTCCACCGATCTTCACGACAAAAGCATCGCACCAAAAGCCAGAGAAGTCACATATCGATTTTTATATAACATAACACCAACCACACAAAAGGAAGCACACAGATTAAATCGAAAATCACGATGCAAGATGTGCCAGGCAAATGTACAAGAAAGTGTTTTTCTATAAATGTAGTACACTTATACCAGCACAGATAATCTTACAAGACATACTAAACACACATACGAAAAAAACAGAAATTTTCAAAGCCATTATGCTTAAATAAATTCCCAGGACACTACCAGCCATCCATTTTAAATTAATCCTTTTGCTCTCCGAATTTCGTTTTCTAATTTGGAAACGTCGCATTCAATCAGTATTTGAGTACAAAGTTATCCGCCCAGCATTTCACCTAAATTTGTTCCTCCAGCGAGTGACGCTTATTATAAAACCTGTCCACTATCCCCAGCTACCTGTGCCTCGACCTGCCAATTATTATTAAATCAAAGTCTTTAGTTTATACGATGGTCGTTTTCCTATAACCTCCCCCTTCCCCCACTCCACTGCCAATTACGTGGTATTCGATCACCTGTGTTTTTTTTCTACCTTTTCCCACTCCCTTTCACACACATCATTATCCTCCCCCTCCTCCCCTACACACAACGTTAAAGGTGAGGTTCTCCATCACTCAATATTTTTATCTAAAGTACATGAGAGAGAGAGTGTGTGCAAGTTAACAAATTTTCATTCTCCTTTTTGTCATGTCCGCAGAGAGAAGCCTGCCTTTAAATAATTATTATTTTATTTTCTATGTATCTGTTATCATTATTATTATTGTTATTATTATGTTTACATTTTAATGCATATGTGTACTATTTTATTATATTTTGTATTTATTTATTATTATTATTTTGGTTAAGACAGACGATGCAGAAGTAATAGTTTGGTCTTCGGTCGGGAAAAAAACTGAGTTGAGAAATGTTGTAAAGAAACTTTAATGCTGACCATGGGCGTTTCGCGCCATTTTCTAAATCTATGGAGCGCTGTGACAAGTTGAATATTTACGACCAACGGTATCCGACACCGTTAATTATGGAGACCCGGACTGTCACGAATGTCAGCATTGGAAGTCGTCAATAGCTGTTGTCGAAATAGCGGCAAGTGTGTATGTGAGTGTGTGTTTGAGATCGATTGTGTTTTTTTTTCCATTGGGAATATTTTACAATCCGGGACAATCCTATTCTTGAACATTATTGAGGCCAAACTTAATTTTGCTCTATTTCATCTTGAGAAATAGAATAAACTAGCCTAATAACATAAGGGTGCAAGCTTGACCTTTTAAACTACTCCTGTATTCACGGGAGGTCATGTTACCACAGTTCTGGATGCCGTTGAAGTGTCAAGGTCTGCATTGTCCACTGGTCCCTGAGAGTGTTCGTGGGAGGTCTTTGACTCGGTTTTTGTACCGCAAATGCTCTTAAATTCAGGGGGAGAATCGCACAGCTTGGCTTAACTTGACTTTTTGATTATGAATGTATATATCACACGTTGGTTGTTTTATTGTTATGTTAATGAGAGTCGACTTTTGGTAGAAGTGTGTGTCTACGAGTTTATTTGACTTTTATCTGTATTTCAATCTGACCTTGTATTTTAATAATGCACATGATGTTTGTAATATTACAAAATAAGCAATTAGGTGTGTATATATATATATATATATATGTGTGTGTGTGTGTGTGTGGGGGGGGGGTGTAGGATCGTTTTAAAATATTTGCCACACATACACACACACAGCGCTGAATGTGAGGTACTCCATCACCCAATATTTTTTTTTATCTTAAGCACACGTGTGAGATTGTGTGTATGTTACAAGTTTTCATCTTTTTTTTTGTCATGTCCGCAGAGAGAAGCCTGCTTTAAATTATTAAAACTAAAATTATTATATAAAAAAATAACTCACTTTAAAAAAAAAAAAGAGAGCTTTCTGAAGTTTTGTCCCTACACTATAAAGGAGAGCACATAATTTTAGGAGGAGATTTTAACTGTGTTTTGTCTAACTTGGATCTTACTGGTCGAATCTTACATAGACAGAACCAATTTGTTACTAAGGAACAGGTATCTCAGCTGAAGATATTACAGTCTGTTCTAGAAAAACATGGTCTGAGTGATGCATACAGAAGTTTTGGACCCGATGACAGATCGTACACTTACATAGATAAGACACACCCGTATTTACGACGAGCATCTAGGATAGATAGGATATATACATTAGATATTTACAGGATACATGAAGCACAACATATTAATTGCGCTCTTGACGTCACAGACCATAAAGCTGTTGATACAGTGTTAGGCATAAGGCCGCCCATTACAAAATCTAAAAGATGCCCGCATTGGAAGTTTAATAACTGTTTACTTAAACATGATGTTTTTCACAAAACAAATAACAGTTTATATTAGGATACACAGAACAGACTCCTGAATAAACTATTGCAGGATTTTGGGTCTTACTAAAATACATCATAAGAGATAGGACACAAGCCCCGACCACTTACATACACAGGCCATCAAAAACACAAGAAACGATATTAGAACAAGCAATCAAATGGACAAAACAAATAGACATAACGAGTCCGGTTATTCAGATGTTGCAAGGCCAGTTAGAACAACATAAACATCACACATATAAAGGTGCAATGCTGAGAACAAAGTTATATACAACACAAGAGACTCCAAACAAACAGTACCTGGCTATAGAACAGAACATTCAACAAAATAAACAGATTCGCCAAATACTGGATACAAATGGACAATTGCAAACGAACAATACAAACACATGTCAGACCATATTGGAGTTTTATAAACAGCTATATGCCAAAGAAGAAACAAGAACAGACGCACAAAACCTTTTTTTGCACTACATAAAGCCTCTCACAGAACAAGACAGTAAATATTTAGACTAAGCACTAACGCTCGAAAATTTGCGAGAGGCATAAAACACACTACACCGAGACAAAACACCAGGTCCGGATGGCCTTACAGCATAATTGTATACATTCTTTTTTCCCGTGCTCGGACCACTATGAATTAAAGTCTTCGAGGAAGTTTTTCGGATGGGCGAACTTCTCGTAAGTTTGAAGCAGTCATACATAATACTCTTACCAAAAGATAAAACAGACAGGAAACTACTAAAAAATTAAAGGCCCATATAGCTTCTAAACACTGACTATAAGATTCTAACTAAAGCTCTTACAATTAAATTATAGATGGGTATGAAAAAAAAAATCGAAAAATGGTGATTCGTCTTACGAGAACAAAAGACAAATAAAATAGCGAACGTTACGGCCACAAGGCCTTCGTCAGGGAAAGGAAAGAAAGTGAAGACTAGATAGGACACATAAGAGCCTAAATAAATATAAAAATTAATCCTAGGTACTTCCCTGAAGGCATCGAAGTCCTAACACTTTTTCTGCCCGCGAACAGACGACCTGCCCGGAAAAAAAATTCATGCATATCCTGACTCATGATGACCAGCAGAACAGCGGGCCGCAGAGAAATATTAGTAAAGATGCACATTTTTTTAGATACCTGATTAATTACGCATCAGACAAACAGTACGAGGCCGCTATTTTGTCGTTAGACCAAGAAAAAGCTTTTGATAGAGTATCCCTTTTTTTTTACACAAAAATCTGTTAGCCTGTATTGTAGGGACAGAAAATGGATAGACATTTTATACAAAAAACTGGAAATTAGGGTCTTAATAAATCACACAATTACAGAACCATTTATTTTAACTAGGTCTGTTAGACAAGGGTGTCCACTCTCACCCTTGTTATATGTACTTTCAATAGAACTCGTGTTTTAAAAAAATAGACAAGACACACATATCATGGGGGTTTCATTCCGGGACAAGGTCAAAGAAAATTAGCAGCCTACGCTGATGACATGGTACTTTCCCCAACAAAAATTTCATCCATTCAAAATATTGTAAACACATTTAATGAGTTTGGACAGGCCAGTGAAGCAAAATTAAACATTCAGAAGTCAAAGTTAATGGGAATAGGTAAATGAAGAAACAGATCAGACTTTCCTTTTCAGTTGTTCCATGTTAATAAAATAAAAATGTACGGTATCACATACACTGCCACACCAACACAAAGAAATACTGAGATAAGGAAGAATTTGTTTGAGAAAGAAAAAAAAAACAGATTAGAAAGATATAAATACAAAACTACTACAATTTTTGGGAGATCGGTTTTAATTAACATTTCTATTTTACCTAAATTAATTTACATAGCAAAAGTCCAAACCAATCCTCAAAAAATTATAACTCAAGGAAACAAACTCACAAGAACATTCTTATTTCGCGACCCTTTACGTTGTATAACACACAAAACTGTAATACAACCCGAAGACAGATGTGGAGTTTCTTTACAGAATATTGCAACAACGCTTTAAGAATCAAGTACATAGGAGAAATTATTAAAAATCCAAAACAATACCCCCTGGCTCATTATTGTATTGATTTAAGATTATCTAACTTGTGTCGTTACAACAATAATCAACCTCATTATTACAAGGTATATTGGTTTAATATTATCTAAGTGTATCGTTACAACAATAATCAACCTCATTATTATATTGGTTTAAGATTATCTAACATGTGTCGTTACAACAATAATAGACCTCATTATTATATTGGTTTAAGATTATCTAACTTGTGTCGTTACAACAATAATTAACCTTATTATTGTGTTGGTTTAAGATTGTCTAACGTGTGTCGTTACAACAATAATCTACCTCATTATCATATTGGTTTAAGATTATCTAACTTATGTCGTTACAACAATAATCCACCTCATTAATATATTGGTTTAAGATTATCTAACTTGTGTCGTTACAACAATAATCCACCTCATTATTACATTGGTGTTACGTGCAGTCTTTGATATCTTACAATATTATACATTAGTATACTTGTTATGTTCGCAAATATTTTGTAAACAAAATAGGTAATTTTTTTAGTGCTTAAGGGAAAGTCATTATTGAGTTACTTCCCTTGAAAGTTGTGCCGTCTCTTCGATCGAACTCCGCGGATGAATCCATTTTACTGCGATTTATTCGTTGTTTGGGTAATAATAGATTGTTCTTGCTTCAGAATATCTATGGCCTGAATTTATGTGTATTGTTTGTCTGAGTAGGACGAGTCTGTCTTATATCTGTATATCTTTACATATCTAAGTCGAACTATATGTTCTGTTGTCTCTAGAGAGGTCAAAGGCTATTCGGCGGATGTACCGCTAGAGAGTGGTGTGATTTGGCTTCGTCCTGATGGGGACTGTGTTTTTCTATGTCGGCTTGTCGCCGAAAAAAAAAGTGATCTCAGTATTGGTGGGGAAAGTGATAGTCGTCTAGACCTATCGTGTATGCTTTACCCCAGTGTTTATTCGTATTGCCAAGGAATGGCAGAATCATATTTCTGATACCAAGGTAATAAAAGATACTCTTGTGAACTCTCTCGTTCGAAGCCACCATTTTCGATAGGTACGATTTGAATGTCTAAGAGAATATATTTGACTCGATGAAAACGACTTCGATTCCTAGCAGCACTATATCCTGTAGAATGCAGTCAATTGTTCATGATCAAATCTACAGAGCAATGAAATGTTTTATGAATGACTAACTTTAGGACAGATTCATTATCTGTATCCAAACGTGAGTGACAGCTCACGAGTGAAGCCATCTTGGAACCAAACATGTAGTGACTTTCAAGAAGAGAAAAGGGATGCCCGTATTATCGCTTGTTTAGTCCAGAGATCACTGCTACACATGAGAACCCGTTATTAGCGGTTCAATATTATTATATGGAAAAATATGTGCTGAACATTATGTTGGAGAATCGTCGCTAAACGAGATTAGGTTTAGAAGCCATCTGAAATATTGTTTATAAGCTGACGTGCTCAGTCAGTGAAGTCAGATGATATATATGTATGGGCGATACTGAGGGCTTGGCTACTGACAGTCCTTTATACTATTATTCTACATGAGTGCCCATGTAACATTGCAAGACCATTTATCCACTGTACCATGATGTATTATGCCAACCTGTGATTTGTCACTATCTGTGCTGTCGAGTGTGTACGTCCAATTAAACTTTAGTAAAGGTACACAGTCGTTGGTGTCGATGACTTCCAGCCATACATGAGTGTGAGAAAAGAACATTTGTCAACACCACGAACCCTTATTATCATTCGCACATTATACACTCAATCCATGTCTACACACCACTGCGTAGGTCAAGTTGACATTCCATACACTACAGTGGAGCAAACAACACCATAGAGATCTTATCAACTGATGATGATGATGTCTGCTTCCATCCACTTATATCTATCTTTTGGTGGATATCATTAACTGGAATAAAGGAGGAATTTATCAACTGGTGGACCAGCTTTCTGGGTTTGACCTCGCAGAAGTTCAGAAGTCAACAGATTACCGATACCAGACCGTTTCCTGTGGCTGATACGACACACTTGCAGTATTGGTTTGCTCTTTGTCAACACTTCGTCACGTGACCTGTCAAGTGAATGCAGTATGTAGGTCAGCGTTGTTGACATTTTTACATTAGACATTACAGAGTTTCACAGAACAGTTGGATCAATTCTTGTCAATATTAACAGGAAGACAGTATTTGTGAACTAAGAAGTCCTATTTTCATCGATGGATCTTCTTGTTTTCCATATATGAACTTTAATATTTAAGGCCAGAATGTTTAATTGAATAAAGTGGCAGTTTGTTTATTTTCATAAAAATAACTTTGCCATTACTGTAAAACTGAGCCTATTTTGCAACACATACTATCATACACATAATTTATATATATATTTATGTTTACATGTTATTTGTTTGTATAGTATGTTAGTTTCTATGTCAGCGGGTTGTGTTTAAGGTTGGGCGGCGTCCTCACAACAGAATATCCCACGTCATAGAGGGTCCGTTGTGGGCGTTTTCTATAGGTGCAATTTTCTTGATTGAAAATTTGCTGCGACAACTGTTGCTTTTGTGTTAGCTGTGAAGTCTGTAATTATTGTTATTTTTGTAATATTTCTTTGTTCTTTAGTTTTGTTTTGATTTGTTTGTAATTTGTTGGTCTAACCTTTTCTATCTTTCAGTTCTATTCACAATTTATATTCATATACTGTGACGTCATTGGTGTTGTTATTCTTTGCAGATTCAGTGATTATTTTCATTTTCCCTATTTGATTTATTTTGATTTCTGCAAACGTTCTTGTATTGTCAGTCCTATTTGTACTTTATGTATTCTGTTGGTTGACATATGTTTTATATAGGTATATTTCATAAGACACAATTGCCTGTGCACTGCACTTGGATTATGGTATAAACCAGTACCTGATTATTATTACTGTTATACAAGACCTTATTAAGGCTTGTGACCCACAGATATTGGGATAGTATACTGATTAATCAAGTCATTAAGAACTTGTGGTATTATTATTATTTCAGGTGATTAGTATTATTGTTAGACATCATGTCTACATTGGAATACTTCATTACACAAGGGAAAGCCCTTGATAAGACTGGTCAACAATTAGAACAATGGGCTGTTGCTCAATATGACAAAGCATTAGCTGCAGAAGAGAGAAGAGCTATGGCAGAAGAGAAAAGATTAGAAAGAGAAGCTGAGGCTGCTGCTGAACAAAAGAAATTACAGATGCAGGTGGAGGAAAGGAGATTTGAAGCTGAACAAAAAAAATTAGAAAGAGAAGCTGCTGCGGAACAAAAAAGATTAGACAATGAAGCTGAACAAAAAAGATTAGACAGTGAAGCTGAACAAAAAAAATTAGAAAGAGAAGCTGCTGCGGAACAAAAAAGATTAGACAGGGAAGCTGAACAAAAAAAATTAGAAAGAGAAGCTGCTGCGGAACAAAAAAGATTAGACAGTGAAGCTGAACAAAAAAGATTAGACAGTGAAGCTGAACAAAAAAGATTAGACAGGGAGGCTGAACAAAAAAGATTAGATGCTGAAGAGAAAAAAGCAATAAGAGAACATGAATTTGAGTTAGAGAAATTGAGATTGACAAGTATGAGTAATGTTAATCAGGCATCTAGTGGTAATGGTAAACCTTCTACTTACAAGGTTAAGGTTCCACCGTTCAATCAGTCCAGTGACGATATTACATTCTGGCTGGATAGATTTGAACGTTCTTGTCGTACACATAATGTGGATAAATCACAATACGCTAATCAATTATCAGAAAACTTGAAAGGTGAATCTTTGACTAGATTATGCCTTGTAGGAGAAGCAGATAAGGATAATTATGATGTCATTAGGGCGGCTTTGATAAAAAAAATATCAGCTAAGTGAGGAAGGCTATCGCCTTTTATTTAAAACGATGGTGCCTGAGACGGGTGTAGAATTCTCAGAATTCACTGCAAAGGCACGTCTCACAGTTGATCGTTGGATTGAGCTTTCCAAAACAGAAAAAACGTATGAAGGACTTATGGATTTGTTGCTCAGAGATAAGATTATGTCATGTGTGAACAAACCTTTCCTTGAATTTATACATGAGCGTAAACCCAAATCTCTAAAAGAAATGGAAGAATATTGTTCCCAATATGTCACTGCACACCCCGACGTGACTTTTGGCAACACTAAGATTAAGGAGAGTATGCCAGTTGCTTCAGCAACACCATACAATCCCAATTATTCACACAGATTTCAGGGACCTCAAAACAGATTTGATAAAAAAGGTAACCATAATAGTTATCAAAACCAAGGTAACCAATCATTTCAGGGTTCTTCTTCAAAGAACTGGAGACGAGCTGATAGCTCTCGACACAGGGGTGGTCATAATTATAGGAATTTCCGTAGAGGAAGTAATTATAGAAACTATCAGGGTTATCCGTCTTGGAGTCAACAAGATCATAATTACAGAGATACTCATTATAATGAATATGATAATGGTAACCAAGGGAACTATGACTCAAACCCAAATAGGGGTTACAATAGAGGTAACAATAACTACAGAGGTGATAATAACCGAGGTAGATCTCAAAACAAAAGACATAAACCACATTTTCAGGCAAACTCTGCACAACAAGAGTCCCATGAAGCCTATAAACAGAGTAAAGATAATAATGATGCTAGTAATATGGCATGTGCCGCTTTTGATTTTGGGAGAGCATCTCAGTGCCCCCAATGCAAAACGTTATTTGAGCCAACCACAGTGTCTACTTTAAGCTGTGGCCATCCTCTTCCTGCTCTTCCGGCATCAGTCGCGCATGATGGAAGAGGTTCTCTTGTCTTACATAAGGGTTTAGTGAATAACAATCCAGTCTCTGTGCTATTTGATTCTGGATGCACCACAATTGGTGTTAGGCAGTCACTCGTAGATCCTTCCCGTGCCACTGGACAAGTAGTCAAATGTGTAACATTTGGCGGCACATTAGAGAAATACTCTACTGCTATCATTAGGATTGCTACTCCTTTCTTTACAGGAGATGTACACGCATGTCTTCTTCCGAATCCGATCGCTGACCTCATCATCGGTCGCATTCATGGAGTCAAAGAATGCACTCCGCAACAAATTTCCACGTGGGAAAGGCAAAACATGCAGATTGCTAACGCTGTAGTCACTAGAGCTCAGGCTCTTAATATGCCTCAAACTTCATCTACTGAAGATAATGAAGTGCATAACCAAGATAATCCCTTGGTAATTTCTCGTGACTCGTTTATAAAACAGCAAGAAGATGATCCCACTCTGAAGAAATTCTTCATTCTTGCAACTAAAGGTGATCCGAATAAAGACACAAGTCGTAAATCGTGGATTACAAAGAAGAATGGCGTACTTGTACGTATGGTTCAAGACTCCATTACGTCAAGTCATTCTCAAATCCTGGTTCCCAAGAATTTGAGAGTTAAAATTTTGCAGCACGCTCACGACTCTCAGTGTGCTGGACACATGGGTTTTTCCCGTACTAAGTCAAGAGTCCTTGCGGCTTTCTTTTGGCCATTGGTAAACAAGGACATACGGATTTATTGTCGATCTTGTAAAGTATGTCAGGAAGTTAAATCCAAAGGTCCACGGCATGCTGCACCCATTCAGGCGGCGGACATTCCTATTCGGCCGTTCCAAAAAATGGCCATAGACATTATTGGTCCATTTAAGATCAAGTCTGCCAGAGGACATCAGTTTATCTTGACGTGTGTTGATATGTGCACACGTTGGCCAGAGGCTATTCCTCTGAAGAGCATTACTACTGCTGATATTGCAGATGCTCTTTGGCTTATATTTTCTCGTCTGGGGTTCCCCGGAGAGATATTGTCAGACCATGGCACCCAACTAATATCAGATACCATGTCTCAAGTAATGTCTACTCTGCAGATAGATAGATCTTTAAGTAGTATCTACCATCCAATGTCTAATGGTATGGTCGAACGCCTTAATAGAACACTTAAAAACTTACTGGGGAAGATAACTGAGGATCATCCTCAAGACTGGGACAGAGTTTTACCTGCGGCCCTCTTCGCTTACAGAGAGGTACCCAATGAACATACGGGATTTTCTCCCTTTGAACTCGTCTTTGGCGCGCGTCCGCGTGGCCCTATGTCGTTGCTTCACGATCTCATTACATCTGACAATATTGACGATGACACAAAGTCATCCTACGAATATGTCATCGCGTTGAGACAAAAAATTATCGAAGCATGCAAATTAGCAACTTCTTCTTCTGAATTTGCGAAACAGAAGGCAAGGCAATTTGCCAATAAGAAGAGATGCTTACGACAACTTTGTCCTGGTGACAAAGCATTTGTATTACTACCTTGTAGGGAAAACAGATTACTTATTTCTTGGAAAGGTCCGTACGATATAATATCGAAAATTTCCGATGTCGACTATATTGTCGATATTGATGGGAAGCATAAAACCTTCCACATCAATATGCTTACTGAATTCCATGAACGTCCGGATTATTTGCAACCCATTTTCCAAGCAACGGACAATTCTCCAGTACAACATGGTCATTACTCATCACTGTCCGTGATACAGGATGAGGAAACAAGTTTTTCAGATGTAAATCTTCCTCTTCCAATGATCCCACTTCATTCTAGTGAATCATGGAAGAACGTTACTGTCTCTCCTGATTTGTCTCTAGGAGAACAGCGACAAGTTTCAACTATGTTGCAAACATTTCAGGATGTACTCACTGACATCCCTGGACAAACGCATGTCATTGAACATGACATTGTTCTTACTGACCATACTCCTATTAGGGTTAGACCTTATCCTATACCTATACATTTTCAAGCACAGGTCGAGAAAGAGTTGGATGAGATGATAGATTTGAAAATAATCGAACCATCCACCTCTGCATATTCTTCGCCGATGGTTATTGTTCGAAAAAAAGACAATAACATACGTCTTTGCGTTGACTATCGAAAATTGAATCAAGTAACGAAGTTCGATGCCGAACCTATGCCTTTACTGGAAGAGCTACTTACTCGACTCTCCAAATCTCATTTTTTCACTAAACTTGATTTGTCTAAAGGATATTGGCAAGTTCCTTTATCTGAACGCGCCAAACCTCTCACGGCTTTTTCAACACCTAGAGGTTTGTTCCAATGGAATTTTATGCCTTTCGGTCTTATGAACGCACCAGCTACATTCGTACGCATGATGCGCCGAATCCTATCTTATCGGTCAGATGTCATTGCATATCTAGACGACATCTGTCTTTTCAGCGATACTTGGGAAGATCACTATTCAGGGTTAGATGAATTGCTGTCTACTTTGCGTGAGCACAACCTGACAGCGAAACCCTCTAAAGCCTATATTGGTTTTAGCGAAATTTCTTTCCTAGGCCACCGAGTTGGTCATGGTTTCCTAAAGACAGAGGACCATAATACTAGTAAGATACTTAACATCCAATCCCTAAGACTAAAAAACAGGTGAGAAGTCTGTTAGGTCTTATTCAATTTTATGGCAGATTCATTCAGAATCTATCCTCTATCATGGCACCTCTTTCAACACTTCTAAAGAAAGGTTCGCCTAATGTGGTCCACTGGTCTCAGGAATGCCAATGCTCTCTGGATAAGATTAAAACATTGTTTTCAACACCACCTATTTTAGTGCTACCTACTAAAGATAAGACATTCGTTCTTCGTAGTGACGCTTCATCCACTGGGATTGGAGCGGCACTAATGCAAGAGTACTCTGGAACTCTGCATCCTGTAATGTATATTTCCAGAAAACTTAACGCGGCAGAAAGGAATTATTCGGTTTTAGACCGTGAGCTATTAGCTATGGTTTGGTCGATCCTCAAACTACAGAGATTCCTTCTAGGCGCACATTTCATAGTAGAAACCGACCAAAAAGCTCTTACTGCTATACAGAGTAAGAATTTGAAGAGCTCGAGGTCTACTCGATATGCAATTGCTCTTCAACCTTTTCATTTCTCTGTGCGAGCTATTCGTGGATCAGATAATGTGATGGCAGACATTCTGTCAAGATGCCCACATGATTCCACATAACTATTAGGGCTTAGACTTCTTGATATGTCTAGTTCTATAGTAGTTCCTTTTCTATATCATGATAGATACACATTTGTAATTTAATAATATAATGATTGTATCACTACATAGCGGTTCATTGATGTTTATTCACCGCTGTGCTTTGATGATTTTTTTCTTCATAAATCATAAATTTAAGATATCTAATACGAAATGATGATATGAATTTTTTAGGCATTGTGTAATTGCCAGAATTGTATTATACTTTGATGACACCTTCCTGGAAAAATATACTTGTAGAGAAATAATTTCTCTCAGTTTATGAGACACATTCTCACCAGTCGCTCCATAAGTCGACTTAGCCTCATATTAGGCGTTATAGGTATTCCTGATATTTTCATCTGCGCATTATTCATGCGTTGTGAGCCTATTGTACGTTGCTCCTAGATGTATTGCAAAAAAAAAAAAATGTTCCATTTTTTTTTTTTCCCGGGAGGTGTGGTAAGACTGTTACGTGCAGTCTTTGATATCTTACAATATTATACATTAGTATACTTGTTATGTTCGCAAATATTTTGTAAACAAAATAGGTAATTTTTTTAGTGCTTAAGGGAAAGTCATTATTGAGTTACTTCCCTTGAAAGTTGTGCCGTCTCTTCGATCGAACTCCGCGGATGAATCCATTTTACTGCGATTTATTCGTTGTTTGGGTAATAATAGATTGTTCTTGCTTCAGAATATCTATGGCCTGAATTTATGTGTATTGTTTGTCTGAGTAGGACGAGTCTGTCTTATATCTGTATATCTTTACATATCTAAGTCGAACTATATGTTCTGTTGTCTCTAGAGAGGTCAAAGGCTATTCGGCGGATGTGCCGCTAGAGAGTGGTGTGATTTGGCTTCGTCCTGATGGGGACTGTGTTTTTTTCTATGTCGGCTTGTCGCCGAAAAAAAGTGATCTCAGTATTGGTGGGGAAAGTGATAGTCGTCTAGACCTATCGTGTATGCTTTACCCCAGTGTTTATTCGTATTGCCAAGGAATGGCAGAATCATATTTCTGATACCAAGGTAATAAAAGATACTCTTGTGAACTCTCTCGTTCGAAGCCACCATTTTCGATAGGTACGATTTGAATGTCTAAGAGAATATATTTGACTCGATGAAAACGACTTCGATTCCTAGCAGCACTATATCCTGTAGAATGCAGTCAATTGTTCATGATCAAATCTACAGAGCAATGAAATGTTTTATGAATGACTAACTTTAGGACAGATTCATTATCTGTATCCAAACGTGAGTGACAGCTCACGAGTGAAGCCATCTTGGAACCAAACATGTAGTGACTTTCAAGAAGAGAAAAGGGATGCCCGTATTATCGCTTGTTTAGTCCAGAGATCACTGCTACACATGAGAACCCGTTATTATGTCGTTACAACAATAATCAACCTCATTAATATATTGGTTTAAGATTATCTAACTTGTGATGTTACAACAATAATCAACCTCATTATTATATTGGTTTAAGATTATCTAACGTGTGTCGTTACAACAATAATCAACCTCATCACTTTGGCACTTTACCACGGTTCTACAAACAATGCATACAAAGCATACAAGGAAACACACCTTTATTACAACAAAATACACGTTCCATTTACAGAAGTCTCATTAGTGTACAAGAACCCTCATTAGTGACAAGGATAAAACGTGGGTACAATTATTTCATAACTGATTACCATCATATTTTTAGGAGCCTACACGAGTTACCAGTTGCTCCACCAGCAGAGGAAGCCACATTTAGATTATTATATAGCATGACGCCCATTAGGCAAAAACGTGTTGCACAATTGGAAAAACATCCCAAAATTCAAATTATGTAACACCAATACACAGGAGACAGAAGCTCATTTGTTATTTTACTGTAGTACAATTACTTCTACAATAGAAACTTTGAAAAAGGAATTAGCGGTTTACATTCCACGCACTATTGATATGTATAGAGCTACATGCTGAATTACCTACCTAAGTGTACACAACAAGTAGAACTGAAACTTTTGTCCCTGATAGTGGAATTTAAATATTTAGTCTGGATATGTAGGAACTTCGCAGTCTTTGAAGGGAAACAGTACTTCTTCTTCTTCTTCTTTGATCCATCACAACCAACCGCCAAATCAGTCAGCGGCCATCACGCCTGGGGGCGTCTTGTAGAGTGTCACAAACCAAAATATAACATGTGTCCCAGGTTACTTATACGTGGCTTGTTGTCTCCAAAATGGAGTATGATAATTCTTGGGTGATCACCACCTGTAGCAAAGTTTGATTTTGCTGGGGAGGTTATGATGGTATCCTGAAAGAATGAAAACGGTGTCTGCATTAACCGTGTGAGGTCAAGCACATATAGACCCCTGACTCTATAAATGATGATGATGAATTATGTGCAGGGAACCTAACGCTACCTCCCTAGATCTCACACGGTCACTATTCTGGCTCTAGTGTATGGTGTATGGTGTACCTAGTGTCTAGGGAAGAAATGTAATGATGGTACACAACAGTAAAACACTTTAAGTCTCTATAAAGAAGAGAATAAAACTAGTAGTTAAGTTTTTCTTTGAAATAAATTTTTTCTATACACTTTATTTTGCCTGTCCAGCCAAATCGTTTGGACAGGTCTTTGAAAATGAGGACAAGATAGTTTACAGAAAAGAACAATTAAAATTTTGGGGCAATTTGCCCACTAACTAAAAAGTTAATATATATTTGTATATGTCTTTCCTGTAGGAAATGTTCATAGATTTCACTTTATTCATCTAAAGGGAGAGTCACTGTATATGAGGGCTGTAGTTTCATCCTACCACCATAAACGTCCTGAGTATTGTTTCGCAATACTAGTGTTTATTACCAGAAAATGTCAGTTATGCCCAGATGTTTAACACATCACCTGGGATTCCTTGTTGAAAGATATTACAATGTGTCGTTGCAGAAAGTCTCAATTTCACCACCCGCCAAAGCTCCTACTGTTATCTTTGACAGCATAAACGACTGGTTGGAGACTGGATGGTGTTATTCGTACTCAGCAGGTTTCCTGTCACCAGCTGGCAACAGGAAATAGAGCCTCTGCAACAAAAGGACACCCTGGCCTTTTATATCTGATCACTTATTCTAACACTTAATTTCATACGTGAGTATGGGGGCAGCCTCGCGTGCATTTCAGGTGCACTCGCCCCGAATGTTACATGACTCCCACCTTGCTGTGACTACACCTCTGATCCTTAAGGCAGATTCGCCACTGTACGTTTACATACTTTTCCTCAATACAATAATGTGGAGTAACCACATTTCCTTTGATATGATCTTCTCTTCTTTTCTTTTCAAATATAATTGCTTCAGGCATGTAGACAGTGTTCATTGAACACCGAGGATTACTAATATATTCTAATATAATAATATGACAACATAATCATGACAACATACACCAGTTAGATACATTTCAAAGTGAGGACTCAACAATGTCTGCTCCCGGCATGTCCTTCACTTTCCCCCATAGCAGTATCTAACTTTGGTAGTTGGAATAAACATATTAATTCATAAAGCATCCTTACCACAATTCAAGAAAATATAAACAAATGACGCTGACTTTAGAAGAAATGGCCTCAGCTTCCTCCGAACTGCACAGACTGTGAATTTCTTATTTATTTAAGTTTAAAGTTAACACAGCTGTTTCTCAGCGTATCTGAATGAAAATTTTAGTTTGACTGGCAATGAATAATCAAAGCCCTGCCTCTTTTTCAAACTCGCGTCCCCACTAACGTTAAAAAAAACAAAGCAGGAACGACAGTCTGTCTGGTCGAGCATCCGTAGATATTAGTATTTTCTCAATAACTTATCTAATACTGGGACTATCATATTATTTAAAGTACATTCTTGCTCAGTGAACTCTACGTTATACTACCATATAATTTGTATGGGCAGTTTCTTAATGGTGTAAATTTTCAATTTTTATCATAGTCAATCGTCAAATAAAATTTTGCACAAGACCGCCATCTTTCCTCTCCTTCATCTCGCTGGCAAGTATTTTTCAAATAACTAACTTGTTCCAGTTTACGTCAGAAATGCTACCGCGAGGATGAAAATAAAATTGTCTGCGTGTTTTGCTTTGGCTGGCTTTTCCGCAGTGTGGATATATGCATTGCAGACTGTGTCAGCGAAGCGGGGTTGTGCGCAGCAGGTTAAGAATTGGCGTTAATAATTGGTATTGTATCGTGAAACACTACCAAAAAATGTAAGGATCATTACTAAATTTTGCGTTAAAGTTGACAGAATACGTTAATTCAGATAATTATTTGGCGGCACACTTCCGCCAAAGCGTTAAGTGTAAGTCTTGCCACAGTCTCTATCAAATCGGGCAAAATGTTAAAAATGTACGTCACAAGGAACGCGAGTAGGTTTAAACGGGGGGATCGGTTCTAAGCCGTTCCATGGCATAAAATTCAGCGCTATGCTGGCGTATGAGAGCATCACCGTCAGACGCAATAGGGCTGTTGTATTTATTATCCTTTTATGACTAAAATTCTACTGACATGAGCGATTATTCTCGCAGATTTTGCTACACACCTCCCATCCTAAAACATGCATTAATTTGCAGGTTATAATCTGCGATATAACTTAGCTCAATGAAGTCTTATGCGTTTTTCTGATCTTCATCACAAGGATGTCTGCTCAAAAAGTCTGCACCTATGTTCTTAGGGCCGGGGATATATTCTATCAGAAATGAGTATGGCTGCAATAATAAAGACCATGTCAATAATCTGGAATTTTCATGCTTGGCCTGTGACAAGAACATGAGTGGTGAATGATCCGTTTGGACCACAAATGTCCTGCCATATAATTAAATCTGGAATTTCTTTATGCGCCCATATCAAAGCGAGACATTCTTTTTCACTTGTTGAGTAATTTTTTTCCGCCTTGTTCAACTTGCGGCTAGCATAAGCGACTGGGTTCAATTCCCCATCTTGTGAGGAGGACCTTTGCAACAATGTAGCGCCTAGGCCCACATTGCTTGCGTCACTTCTCACGACAAATTATTTATTCAAGTCAGGCAATTGCAATACTGGCCTGCTTGTGAGTTTTTCTTTTAACTCCTGGTAAGCCAATTCACACTGTGCGGACCAAATTATAGTATCAGGTTGACCTCTGCGAGTTAAATCCGTCAGTGGAGCACATATAGAGTTAAAAAGTTTAATGTACTTTTGGTAGGAACCACACAACGACACGAAAGATCGCACATCTTTTTTTGTTTGTGGTCTAGGTGCTTTTTTCAATTTTTCCAGATTCTTGGGATCAGGGGTCATGCTACCCTGATGTACCGTATGTCCCAAGAATTCCAACTCTTTACAGCCAATACAACATTTTGTTGGCCTAGCGGTTAAGTTAGCCTCTCTGAGTCTATCAAACAGCGTATTCAAATAGGTAACGTGTTCCTCAAATGTTTCCGTAGCAACGAGAATATCATCCATAAAATTCGAAATACATGGATTTTTCAGGGGATCCAGCAATTTTCGCATCATCCTAGAAAACACACTCGGGGCATTTTTCAACCCAAATGGTAACCTGTTGAACTCATAATGACCTTCCGAGGTGATGAAGGCTAAATAAGGTCGAACCTCAGGCTTAACTGGAATTTGGTAATAACCTTTGCTAAGATCCACCTTAGAAAAATATTTTGCCTTGTTCAGCCTGGCAAAAAGTTGAGTAGTATCAGGTAATTGATCCACCTGACCTTCTGTGACAGCATTCAGTTTCCTGTAATCTATGCACAGTCTATGTTCTCCCGATGGTTTCCGCAACAAAACCACACAGGAACTATAAGGAGACTCACTGTGAGAAATAATCCATTCTTGTAACAAATATTCAATCTCCTCTTTCAAAGCTTTTTCCTTAGCGAACGGAATAGAATAGGGCCTCATACAGATAGGTGCTGGGTCTAGTAGTTTCATATCATATGCCAACAAATTTGTGTGCCCCTGTTTATCCGTTAACACATCTGTATGTTTTTCAAGGACCTGTTGAACCTTCTCCCTCTGTTCTTTTGTCAGGTGATTACTGATTTTCACCTGTGCAAACGTTTCACTGGGTTTCAGTGGATATTCGAATGAGAAGAGCGGGTCATTTTTCATTTCGGTTGCGATAGACAAGGCCATTAGATGTGTTCCTTCCTGGATTTGTCTGTCCAGATATTTCTTCAAAAGGTTCACATGATAGAATTTTTCCTTTCCCTTTTTGTCTATCTTGTAATTTGTTCTGGATACCTTTTCCAAAACTGTATATGGCCCTGCCCATCCGATCTGAAGTTTATTGTTGCTGCCTGGCAGTAGAAGAAGTACCTTCTCCCCTACAGCAAGTTCTCTATCCTTCGCTTTCTTATTATAATAAGCAGCATGCTTTTTCCTGGCTTGTCTCAAATTATCATTTGCCAGTTTCCAACTAGTTTTTAGACGAGTGGTCAGTTCGTTCACATATTGATATGATGAGGTAACAGTCTCCTCTGCCTTCTCATCTGTTCAGGTCCTTAACAAAGCTTCTAGAGGACCTTTTATTGGCCTTCCAAAAAAAAGTGTTGTGGATGCCATTCCGGTTGAATTATGGGGAACTTCCCGGTACGCAAACAGGGCGGCGGGCAAGTATTGGTCTCACGTATCAGGTTTCTCATGTGCCAGCTTTCTCAGGATAGAAATGAGAGTCCCATTGAACCTCTCTACCTGGCGGTTCCCTTGGGGGTGATACGGGCTACAATGAAAGTGCTTAGCTTGAAACAACCTGAAAACCTCTTCAGTTAGCTTCCCCTTGAACTGAGAGCCATTATCAGTCAAGATTTGATGCGGGAATCCTAACCGTGTGAATATCGTAAGTAATGCCTCTGCCACATGTTTTGAATCGATTGATGACAGGGCTACCGCCTCTCCCCACATAGAACAAGTGTCTACCAGAGTAAGGATGTAACTGTTCCTCCTCTTGGTCCGTGTGAGAGGTCCCACAATATCTACTGAAACTCTCTCAAAAGGGGTTCCCACTATGGGCATTTCCCCAAGAGTTGCTGGAGCAGTCCAATGTTTTGGAGCTACTCTCTGGCATTCGGGACAGGATTTTACATATCTCTTTATGTCTTCCGTTATCCCTGGCCAGAAATAATGACAAGCTATACGCTGTCCTGTTGCGCTAATCCCCATGTGACCACTGAAGGGGATAGTATGACCTAACTCCATCACTTTCTCCCTATATGAACTATGAAGGACCAGCTGTCCGTGACCAGCTGAACCGGTGCCGGCCTTCCTATATAGCAATTTATTCTTCATATAGAATTCTCCTTTATTTGGAGGAGTATGGCTCTTTGGGAGTTTCTTATAACACGGCTTCAGTGACCTATCTTCAGCCTGTGCCTTTCTCATCTCCTCTGGATGAGTATGTATGGGTTCATCTTCTTCCTTTCTGGATTGTGATCGTGTCTGGACTGTTGCCATGATCACCGGTGTCTTGGGATTTCCCAAGAAGACATAACGACACCCCAATATCAGAGGGTAGATTGGGTCATTTAACACTGCTGCCTTGATTACTCCTTCCACATATCGCGTCTTCACATTTATCCTGGCGATGGGAAGTGTCATGGTCGCTACGTCCTTGGTTGCAGCTTGGATCTCCACTGTTTCTGTGGTGTATTGATCTGCCTGCACCAGGTGAGAACTCACAACTGAATCATAATCTAATCCCGTATCATACAAACACCTTATGGTGACTCCATTGCATGTTACATCTTCACACACTGGGGGGTGGTAAGGTTCCTGCTGTTCAGTAGAGTTGACCTTTACTCCCTTTCTCCCCATTTTCATTGCAGCGAAATTTGGAGTTTTCCTTCTACAATTTTCAGTGTTATGGTTGTCCATCCGACAATTTTTACAATACCTCTTTCCTTGGTTAAAAGGTTTTCTTTCATCATTCCTTGTGTCATTGAAATGTGAGGCTCTATTCTTAAAATCATTTCGAGGCCTATCAAAGTTCTGCTTATTTCTGTTATCAAATTTATTATGGTTTTGAGGGGCCTTACACTGATCTACTGGTTTCTTCTTTGTGCCAGCTACCTCTGCCTGGGCTGCCTGATACCTCTCAGCAACATTTATTATCTCACCCAGCCTCTCCGCACCCTGTTCCATGAGAAACTTTCTCATGTCTGGAGCCATGGACTCTCTCATCTGTTCAATGAGTATCATCTCTTTGAGATCTTGGGTTTTCTCCAAAGTAGCCCATTTCTCCTTGTACGTTTCCAACCGGGCGGAGAACTGGTGATAGGTCTCACCCGACAGTAGCCTGGCATTCCTAAACTTCTTTCTATAAAACTCTCCGTTCTTTTCGTATCTTAACACAAGAGCTTGCTTCAACATGTCATAGTTGTCTTGGTCATCCCTGCTCATTTTGGAAAACACTACATAAGCTGTTCCCCGAAGACCCTGAGACAGCTTTACCCCCCATCTTTCTCTTTCTAACCCATAAGTAGTGGCTAAAAGTTCAAACCTACTTAAATACCCTTCTATGTCATCATCTTTCTCAACAAAATGGTCTACATGAAAACCCATAGCTGAGGTTGAGGCTCCCTGACTAGCAGTGGCATCTGAGGCAAAGGGGCTGGCACCATTTTCAGGAGCATGGCCTTGAAATTCTAACTCCCTTAGTCGCAACTCATGCTCCCTCTGTATTCTCTTCTCCTCTTTTTCTGCTTCCCTCTCTGCAGCCTGTCTTCTTTCTTCTCTTTCTGCAGCCAGTCTCTTTACTTCTCTTTCTGCAGCCAGTCTCTTTTCTTCTGCTTCTCTTTCTGTAGCCAGTCTCTTTTCTTCTCTTTCTGCAGCCAGTCTCTTTTCTTCTGCTTCAAATGCCCTAGCCTCCTTGTCAGCCTCAATCTGCAACCTCATAATTTCTTTGTCAGCCTCAATTTGTAACTGTAATTTTCTTTCTTCTGCTAATTTCCTATCCTCCCTTTCAATATACTTGTCGCATTCTGAAGTTACATATTGAACCAGCTCTGGTCCATCCATGCCCATCTCTTTAGCAGTCTGTACAGCCGCAGAGCGAAACTTGGCCAGATCTGCCATTCTGATAAATACAAAATGTTCTAACTAAATCTCTAACTAATTTTAAATGTATTTAATTAAATCTGGGCTTTGACACTTTCTTCACTTCCCAAATCTTGGGTAATAATATATGGGAATTCCCTGGGAAAATTAGACTGTTGTTAATGCTAAACCCCAGACCCCAATGTATGTAGTACTAGGAGAAATTCAAATGCCCGGACAAGCCTACCAATTAGGTAGCAAAGTTTGATTTTGCTGGGGAGGTTATGATGGTATCCTAAAAGAATGAAAACGGTGTCTGCATTAACCGTGTGAGGTCAAGCACATGTAGGCCCCTGACTCTATAAATGATGATGATGAATTATGTGCAGGGAACCTAACGCTACCTCCCTAGATCTCACACGGTCACTATTCTGGCTCTAGTGTATGGTGTATGGTGTACCTAGTGTCTAGGGAAGAAATGTAATGATGGTACACAACAGTAAAACACTTTAAGTCTCTATAAAGAAGAGAATAAAACTAGTAGTTAAGTTTCTCTTTGAAAAAAAATTTTTCTATACACTTTATTTTGCCTGTCCAGCCAAATCGTTTGGACAGGTCTTTGAAAATGAGGACAAGATAGTTTACAGAAAAGAACAATTAAAATTTTGGGGCAATTTGCCCACTAACTAAAAAGTTAATATGTATTTATATATGTCTTTCCTGTAGGAAATGTTCATAGATTTCACTTTATTCATCTAAAGGGAGAGTCATTGTATATGAGGGCTGTAGTTTCATCCTACCACCATAAACGTCCTGAATATTGTTTCGCAATACTAGTGTTTATTACCAGAAAATGTCAGTTATGCCCAGATGTTTAACACATCACCTGGGATTTCTTGTTGAAAGATATTACAATGTGTCGTTGCAGAAAGTCTCAATTTCACCACCCGCCAAAGCTCCTACTGTTATCTTTGACAGCATAAACGACTGGTTGGAGACTGGATGGGGTTATTCGTACTCAGCAGGTTTCCTGTCACCAGCTGGCAACAGGAAATAGAGCCTCTGCAACAAAAGGACACCCTGGCCTTTTATATCTGATCACTTATTCTAACACTTAATTTCATACGTGAGTATGGGGGCAGCCTCGCGTGCATTTCAGGTGCACTCGCCCCGAATGTTACATGACTCCCACCTTGCTGTGACCACACCTCAGATCCTTAAGGCAGATTCGCCACTGTACGTTTACATACTTTTCCTCAATACAATAATGTGGAGTAACCACATTTCCTTTGATATGATCTTCTCTTCTTTTCTTTTCAAATATAATTGCTTCAGGCATGTAGACAGTGTTCATTGAACACCGAGGATTACTAATATATTCTAATATAATAATATGACAACATAATCATGACAACATACACCAGTTAGATACATTTCAAAGTGAGGACTCAACAATGTCTGCTCCCGGCATGTCCTTCACTTTCCCCCATAGCAGTATCTAACTTTGGTAGTTGGAATAAACATATTAATTCATAAAGCATCTGTAGTGAAATTGACAGAGATACAACGGTAAAATTCCTCCAAGGATAACATTTAAGGATAAAAACATAATGCGTAGGCTGCTGATGTACATGATCGCCTAGACCGCGGGTCATCACCCTCCATAAATTTGACTTGCTAGACCGGAGGGGAACGGAGGATCAAAAAGGAAAAAAATATGACTGGAAAGGCTAAAGAGACGCAATTGGGGGGGGGGGAAATGGATGAAAGTAAAAAAATTCAAGTCCCCCAAATTGACACGAGGTACGGAATTGGACGTTTTGCGATACCAAGCGCTTGATTTGAATTTGAGCGGAAGAACGCAGATGTCTGAAAAAAATTACAAAAATTAAAAAGTAAATTTTTCTTAATATTAATGTTAGGAATATAAAAATTAGCTGGCCAGATGGCCTATTCTGAGCAGTGAACGGATGTGGTTTTAATTTTACAGACGGATAGATAGTATTGAAAATAATGACAAAAGACAGTGTAGTTTACATCAGCCACAGACTGCATTGAATCTAACATATCGTTATTTGCACACAAAAACACGACCTTGGACACAGATGTTCAAATTTACTTGGCATAGAAGTGAAGGGACATTGGTGGTAGCTGTGTCTAAATATAACTTTTTACAACAAAAATTTGAAGGGGAGAGAACGGTTGGGTCAAAAATCGAGCACAATTTTGTAGAAACACAAGTAGAGACGGACAGACTAACAGATAACCATCCATACGTGACTGAAGCTTGACTGAAATGACTTTAGTGAGGAAATTTGAAATTAAAAATAAACCTCGGCAGTGATTGGCCACAGACAATCATATCATTAGCGCTCAGAGCGCATTTGGGGTCATTCTTCAATAATTGTTCAGTGTTAGACACAGATTTTAAAGTGTGGTGTTTTCCCATATGAAAGACAGTGAGTTAAATTTAGGGACGCCATCCTATAGCCAGCAGCTCAGCTGAGTTTTGCTAGCACTTCTGTGTTAATTATTCATAATCTGGTAAGATTGAAATTATTTCTTTATATATTTTGAATATTGTTTCATGTTCGAGTGATTTGATACTGCCATATCATAATCTAGCCTTACAAACAAGTAGGGATTTTGCTCTAGACCCCCCGCCCAAGTCAGGGTCTAGGGACTAACAATGTACTTAAACACCAGCAAGGATTATGCAAGACAGAGCAAGAGTTGAGAATAAGGAAACATATTACCTATCCTCCTTTAGGGTAGAAAACTAATAATTATTTTTCAGAATCTATAGTCTGGGAGGATCTATCGGATGTAAACCCACCATGGTAACTGTGCTGTTTGGTCAGAGAGATCTGACCTGTCTGTATAATGTGGTTGTTGTGTCAGTGTGGTGTCCAGACGTGGGTAGAGAATAGATTTTGACACATGGCCCATACTTTGATTGCAGAGCTGCGAGTTTCTGTCGTCCACGAAGAAGTATCTATTCGGGTGGTGATTTACACAAGTGTATCTGTGCAGTCCTTGTGACAGAGACCACCATTAGTGCCCGCCAGCAAGGAGAGGTGGGACCGCCTGATTTCAGCACCAGAGCTACAAATACCAGATGAGTGAGCCTCTGGTCTGCTGGATATTCACCAACCCCATTTAGTTGCAGATACCCCATAAAAATTCCCACCATTTTCTGGACACTGTGTAGTCAATATAGACAGGTGTGATGAGACCACCCCAACAGCACAGACAATAAATATCCTCCCTAGTAGCTGACTACCAGAACATTTTAATAAAACTAACTATTCTAGTACTTAAATATGTTCACTTTTGCATTTATTATGTAACATTCCATGCATAATTTTTATAAAATTTAAATCCTTCTTTTAAAACAAGTTCTGGTCAAAATAAAACTTGATCCAGAACAAATAAATGTAATATAATTATATCAAAAACTTTACACACGTGAGTTAGTTCAGTGTATTTTAACACTTGTTAATCTAATTAGTCTTGTTAAATATCTATGGGTATATTTATAACTATCACACCACAGTACACATCATAACCCTAGACACTTTACGCAACTACATTCATTAAAAAAAAAAAAAAAAAATTAAGTGTGAGGTCGTAGTGGTAGCAAGAAAGGCCTTCTGACAATTCTCAATTACATTTTATCTCAGGAGCCTTCACAGCTGGCCTCATACAATTTACATGTAGTACCATCATCATCATACAATACCATCAATACCACTACAGCATCCTTACCACAATTCAAGAAAATATAAACAAATGACGCTGACTTAAGAAGAAATGGCCTCAGCTTCCTCCGAACTGCACAGACTGTGAATTTCTTATTTATTTAAGTTTAAAGTTAACACAGCTGTTTCTCAGCGTATCTGAATGAAAATTTTAGTTTGACTGGCAATGAATAATCAAAGCCTTTTGCTAATATTTACTAGCACTGGCCAATCAAAACGTGCGACTACTTGAATTCAAATGCAGTTTTTATGAAAAAAACAAAATAATTGCAAACAATTTCTGCGTCTGGTAGTCGATTGGCCAGTCTGCTTTAGTTATGCCCAATACAAAAGATGTTTCGTTTAGGATTACATTTTTCCTACCGCTCCCCTTTTCGGTTCATACTCTTTTTACCCAAGCGAATTTGAATGTACCTCCCTGCCTCTTTTTCAAACTCGCGTCCCCACTAACGTTAAAAAAAAACAAAGCAGGCACGACAGTCTGTCTGGTCGAGCGTCCGTAGATATTAGTATTTTCTCAATAACTTATCTAATACTGGGACTATCATATTATTTAAAGTACATTCTTGCTCAGTGAACTCTACGTTATACTACCATATAATTTTTATGGGCAGTTTCATAATGGTTTAAATTTTCCATTTTTGTCATAGTCAATCGTCAAATAAAATTTTGCACAAGACCGCCATCTTTCCTCTCCTTCATCTCGCTGGCAAGTATTTTTCAAATAACTAACTTGTTCCAGTTTACGTCAGAAATGCTACCGCGAGGATGAAAATAAAATTGTCTGCGTGTTCTGCTTTGGCTGGCTTTTCCGCAGTGTGTATATATGCATGGCAGACTGTGTCAGCAAAGAGGGGTTGTGCACGGCAGGTTAAAAATTGGCGTTAATAATTGGTATTGTATCGTGTAACACTACCAAAAAAATGTAAGGATCACTACTAAATTTTGCGTTAAAGTTGACAGAATACGTTAATTGAGATAGTTATTTGGCGGCACACTTCCGCCAAAGCGTTAATTGTAAGTCTTGCCACAGTCTCTATCAAATCGGGCAAAATGTTAAAAATGTACGTCACAAGGAACGTGAGTAGGTTTAAACGGGGGGATCGGTTCTAAGCCGTTCCATGGCATAAAATTCAGCGCTATGCTGGCGTATGAGAGCATCACCGTCAGACACAATAGGGCTGTTGTATTTATTATCCTTTTATGACTAAAATTCTACTGAAATGAGCGATTATTCTCGCAGATTTTGCTACACCACCAACACAGCCTTACCAGCGACACTCGTTCATAAACTCAACAGAAGTCTGTTGTACAGTCCTATATACATATATCTTTCACCAATACAGAATCCTGGACATCAGTTACATCATATATGACTAACATATGAATAACAAGCCGGTGGCACCTAACAACAGCTTCAGACACCTCTCATGTTACACTGCTCATCGTAACATGACTGCTGGCATTCTAGCGCACACAGTCGCCTTACTTCTACTATCTTGGCCTCCTCTAGTGCGGCATGCACCTCGCACCAGGAATCTCCTAGTCAGATCAACCACTAATAACCTCTGACTACCTATGACTCCTAAAGTCAACACAGACGTAGCATTCTCTTCTCACGTATACAAATCACATCTAGGCCTTAATGACTCCTAAAGTCAACACAAACGCGGCATATTCTCCTCGCATATACAATTCACATATAGGTCTTATAACATCACTTCTAGACTCAACAGTCTAACAATAATCACTTCAGAAAATATCACATCCGACCCGTCTTCCACAACGGTCAGTCATACCACTCCATCTAACATTACAAACTCCTCTCCGTCATACAGACAGTTCACTATTCAACATGCTCTCCACGAGCTCACGTGAATCTCACCAAAGTATGACAACCCTGAACAACCCTACAAGTATATTACTTTAGAAATAACACATGACCGTGAACCACTCGCATGTCACAATGCTAGAGGCATTCAACCGTAACAACCATTCACTCTTTCACCCACACACACCTTGAAAATACGTCATGTGTATCATGACATTACCCCCCTCTCCAAATGAAAAACGCAGTTTTTCACGTCTGGAGATCAGGCAGGCATCACCAGAGCACTCAAATACAAAATAGCTTACGTAAAACCTTCTACATAAAATTGGGTAAAGAAATCCTAATCAGTATTTAATAAATAATCATCCGTGCCTTATAATTGAGGGCTCGTCCGTGCCATATAACTGGAGGTCTCATCTGTGATATATAATTGAGGGATCGTCCGTGCCACATAACTGGAGGTCTCATCTGTGATATATAATTGAGGGATCGTCCGTCTCATATAACTGGAGATCTCATCTGTGATATATAATTGAGGGATCGTCCGTCCCATATAACTGGAGGTCTCATCTGTGATATATAATTGAGGGATCGTCCGTCCCATATAACTAGAGGTCTCATCTGTGATATATAATTGAGGGATCGTCCGTCCCATATAACTGGAGGTCTCATCTGTGATATATAATTGAGGGATCGTCCGTCCAATATAACTGGAGGTCTCATCCGTGCCTTATAATTGAGGGCTCGTCCGTGCCATATAACTGGAGGTCTTATCCGTGCCTTATAATTGAGGGCTCGTCCGTGCCATATAACTGGAGGTCTTATCCGTGCCTTATAATTGAAGGTCTTTCTGTCCCTTATGACTGGAGGACTCGTCCGTGCAAAAGTAATTCATCAAACATCGTGAAAGAATGATGTACTTGTATATACAAAGTGCTGGTTAATTACAGGCCTGATTCAAGCACTGTATTCACGCACGGAAAGGTCGTGACCTAGCGCTCATCTCTTCGAGAGTTCAAACGTCCTGTGTTGTAACATTCACCTTGTACACTGAAGACTGTTCCACGTTATACAAAGCTATACATATGTTGCTGGTGCAGAAGATACTTTTTCAGCCATTTGTTTGAATAACAGTTTGTAGACTCTGGACATACGTCGAAACTAACGTATCCTATTTATGCAGGTCATCTTGAGAAATTTGCACAGTCGGTCTAGTCTGTGCGACCTAATTTTTGGTGTAGGCCCTACTGGTTTGTCAACATTGCAGAGTGAGTGGACGCAATACAGTTTGCGACACATGGTGCTGGCCTGTCGACAGTTTTGACTGGATTGGTTGTAAACGTTCTACGTCATTGTTTACGTCTGGTGTGTACTGTAAATTTCATCTATCATCAACCCGTCGGAAGTGCTATGGGACAACGCATCTTCACAACCTGAAGCAACGCTGCAAGGGTACAACTATCTACAGCAGTTCCATATTGTGATACGTATTATTTGTTATTATTTAGTTACTGAAATGTGTTTTTTGTGTGATTGTTCGTCTGTTAGGCTTATGTATATTGTACTGTTGTGAATTATATTGTTATCGGTGTAGCACATAGTTGGATAGTTAATGTCGTTTTGTTTTTCGCTATTTATTCCTCTTCTATGATTGTTGTATAGACCTACGTGTTGTGAGTTATACTGTTGTTTCTTTTGTAAGTTTCTGCTTATGTTATCAGTTCTTGCTGCCAGTTACTGTTTTGTAGGCTATTGAGTACTGTATATTATATTAAGATTAATATTATTTTAATGGTGGTAGTATTTTTATTTAATTTGGAGTCTAGTTGGTTAGTATTCTCATGATTAAAATAGGTATAAGAAGGGCTTATACATTTATATACTTTCCTTTATCTTTGTTTTTCCTGCTACTGACTTGAGATAATTGTAATTGTTATTGTCATTAATGATAGTATCATAAATAGATTCAATTTTTCTAGTTAATTGAGCTATTTGTCTTAATTGTGGTTATTTAAGTAGTATGTACACAAATAATTTTGTTTAGTTGCGAATATTATTTAGTATCTTTTTGCAGATTGGTAGTTGGTACAATATCAGTGTGTCAGCCTGTCAGCATACTGTAGTGGTGCCACCCCTTCAAAACATTCATCGATTGCAAATATCTGTTATCCACATCAAACTATATACAGGTACTTGCCAAGCAAGACCTTTACTTGAGATAAGTAAAAGTTGTATGCCATTACTACACTTGTCTGCTTACATACCGCTCTACTAACATTTCTGGTGGTTTTTCATTTGTTAATTATTTGTTTTTGGGTGTCATTACTGTTATATCTGTGTTTTGATCAGATTGATACATCTTGCTTTCTTGAAAGTGACTTGTATTGACCCTTTTATATGATTTGTAATATTAATTCTAGTTTGGGAACCGGATCATGAATAGATTCGGTGGTTGTGAAGCCAAGTAGAATTAATTGAACATTTATTTCTGTTAGCTTGTGGAGTTTAGTTTGTGTAATCATTGTCTTGTATATGGGGTATTTCTTTTGTTATGTTTACTTGTGGTTTTCTTGCGTTTATTCGTACTATCGTGTAAATGAGTTAAGATTGCAGTCCTATTGTCACTGTTTGTTTAACAAGCAAAGTACTGTATATACATCTATTTTTTCTATCTTTAACTTTCCTGTATTGTCCCCCAGCCTGTTGGTTGTTTTTGTGCAGTCTGGCTATAGTACATGATGAGTATTTCATCATCACAAGCATTCATGTTGTCTTTTGCCTGGCTATCGGTTACATATACTTTGTATGATTTGGAAAGTGAGTATTGACAGTTATTGTCTAGGGTTATGCATTACTGAATTTTGAAGTAGTTGAGAGATATTGCATTATTATTAATTGCCATTTTGATAACAGAGCTTAAGACTGTTAATTTAGTACTTTTGTTGAGAAATTTGTTTAATTTGTAGATCTAGTCAGAGACATTGGAACATGGAGAGTTGTTCGAGAACCATAGAGAACAGGAAGAAAAGAATAGCCTTAAGAGACTTTATTTTGGCTATCAGAGATTGTGAGTTTTACGAATTGTTTAACACTATGGTAAAAGTGGATGATAAATACAAGCCACATAGAGCAAAGGTATATCTGATAGAGATTAAGGAAATAAGAGAAGTTACAACTGGAAATACATTACCAGTATTGGATGAGAGCAAGAGACCAAAACTGAATTTAAAGAGGAAAGCTAATATAGCAGATGTTATGGTGAAAACTGAAACTAGGAATGTTTCTGTCCAAACTGAGAGGAAAGAGATTACTGTACAAACAGATAAATGTTGTGAAGATAATTCAGTCTCATTTGGTAAAATGCCCAAACTGACTGTACATGAACCACAAAAGAAGAGGACTGTGATCAGTGATGATTCAGTTAGGAGCAAAGCTAACTTATATTCGATTGAAGGAAGATCATTCAGTATTAGTAAGAATTCAGTGTCTACAAAAGCCTAAGAGACAACAACGAGAGTGACAAGGCCTGTGCATGATGAAACATACCATGCAACTCAAGAAGTGTTCTTACCAAAAATGGGTTTTTGGTGTGACAAAGATCAGTTAAAGATAGACAAATTGATTCAGGAAGAGGGAACCTTCGAGGAAAAGTGTATAATATTAGAAGGAAGATTCAAGATTGTTGAGCAGTTATTAGAAAAGGAATACAAAGATGGTATTCAAAGATTAGATTATGAATTCAAGGTGGATAGGAACAGGATAGTAGTTGAGTATAAGGGTAATACTCAAGTTAAAGAGCAACATTGCAGGGTCCTGACAGCTCGTTGGAAGGAGAAATGTAATACCGTAGGCAAGAGTTTCTTTCATAAAGTTCAAGCACTAAAAGAGCAATTTAAGGCTGGTAAACAAAGGCTAGTGCAGCAAGCCGAAGCATTAAAAAATCAAGCTAAGTCTACGGAGGAGCGACATGAGGCTGCGCTTGATACAGATCCATCAGATTGGGAGAAGGAACCCTTAGATGCTCAAATGCAGTATAGGAGGGCGAAGATGAAGGATGCTACATCTATTACCAAGAAAGCAGTACAGGAAGAGACTAAAGCTTCAAGGAAGGAAGTGTGGAAGACTGTGATGAATAGTTTAGTGTCAAAGGGAATAGATGTTCCAGAAGATCTGAAGACATTACTTATGACCCAGATGGGAAAGTCAAGTCATGGTAATAGAATATCTGAAAACCCGATGAAGTTATTAATGGTCAATATTATCAAAACTTTACCACCAGATAAGTGCGATATCAATAATCTCCTGCAGTTGTTAATGATTTCATGTTGTCTAGAGATCCTTTTTTAATCTTTCTGTAATGATGATTGATTAGGTATAGAAAGATAGTTTAGGTTTGGTAAAAGATTGACTGATATTAAAGTCTCGTTGAAATTGGTAAGTTCAAGAGAACATCTTACAGGATGAGATGATTATGATATTGTAAGTGATAGACACAGCAGTGAGTCTCAAAAGCTGCAGTTCACGAAGACTGGAGAACAGGTACGATTCATCACCACTGGGAATGCCAAGTAGCGCAGTATGAACATGCAAGGGTAATTTAATGTGGCATTACATGATTACATTTTTTTTTTGAGGCGAACGATTGGATTTGTGCCTAATTGCATTCATTTACTTATCTTTAGGAAAGCACGTGTTGCCAAATGAAATGCAGTGCATTCCTGCAAACTGATGATCAATCTCTGAGAAGTATCTTCATAGCATATGTGTTGTGTACGGCTTTTGCGCACAGGCGTATGTCAATCCTTGGCTGAAATACAGCTGTCTGCATTAGCTATAAATATATAACGTGACGTATGTATCGTCTGCCCATGCGCAGCCGAGCGGTCAGTTTCCCGTGCTAGTGATAAAAATGTAAACAGCCCTGACGAGACGTGCCATGGTTGTGTTCCCGTGGTGAATGTGTTATTCGATATATTTTCTCAGTGGCTTGTAATGAGATTTGGTCGCCACGATTGTATAAGATGTGTTTATGGGCCGTCAAGGGTTACAGCTTCCATGGGAAGCATTATGAATGTATTTTGAGCATTCGCGTAAACATCAGCAACGATTGAAGACATACTCACCAAGCCAGAACCTAACTGCCCCCCGCATATAACATTCCTTGATAGCCATTACACAACAGATTTCTGGTGGCCGATATGGGGACGATTTTTTTTTGGACTGTTCAACAACATCGGACAAAGTGAAACCACACCATGTTGTCTATTGTTTATGCATTATGAACTATTTCTGGAACTGTTTTGCATACTTTCCTCTGCGCATGGCATGAAATTGATGCGGGTGGAAATACATGACTGTGACGAAATTTTTCTGCTCATTGTACAACTGGTCAAATTATTGTGTTTTTGAAGAAAGACGTTACAGCAGAGTCCCAGTGAATACTCCTAGTTCAAATCAAGTTCTGATATACATTTTATTAATCAGGCTGCTGCTACACGCCTGTTTTGTCAAGTTTTCAAGACCCAACATTATCAAGTTGAACTTTCTGTAAGAAAAACTGCAATCATGTCGTGCTTCCTGCTCTATTTGGATATCTAATAACTACATTATTGCTGCTCGACCTGTGATGTGCCCTTGCTACGTTGACAACCTGTCCAGGAGATGCTGTGCGACAGATTCACCATCCTTGGCCCAAAGCTAAGTGGCTTTATGTGCACTTTTTGTGAACTGTGCTTAATTGGTCTGAGCTCGTTCTTATTTCTTGCATGTTATAGCTGTACCTTTCTGTTTGCTTGTTTGTCCCTGTGGGTTTGGTTGGGAGGTGATTAGGTGCAAGAGGTTCATCTCATTGATTCAATGGGCTCACACCGGATGTTTTGTTAGGTTTGCTTGTAGATTTTTAACAGTGGAATATCCGGCTAATATTCGCCGTGCGACTTAGGTCCTTTGTCTGGTTTTCTTCGACCACTGTCTGTATAGGTGTGCCGTCTTGTGTTCTGGGCGTTGTCATTGTATAGTATTTCTGCTTTAGTTGCACTAATTTGGTTCGTATCTGTTGGTCTCTCCTTGCTGTCTCTCAGTTCCATACACATTTTATGTTTATACACCGTGTCTCTGGTCCTGTGTTGTTCTGACTTAGCAGTAAGCGTGTTCCAAATTTGTTGTATTTTTCCTCTTTAGTTTGACATTTATATTTTCTTTTGTTGCTTACTGATAATGTCTTTTGTCGCTTAGTGCTTTATCTTGCTCCAAAATATTTTTTTTTCTCTTATCTATATTTATATTTGTTGTCTTTTTTATTATTTTTTTTTTCTTCTTACCATTCATTGATTGCATTGTTAATTGCCATTAGTATTATTGATTATACAAATCTGGCAATTACTTAATACTTGATGAACATTGATACAAAATGGCTACCTTGGACTATTTTGTTAAACAAGGCAAAGCCTTTGCCATGGAAGGAGAAGCCCTAAAAGAATTTGCTATGACTGAATATCAGAAACATAGGGCTGAAGAATGGGCCAGAGAAAATAGAAATGAAGAATTAGCTGAGAAGAGAAGAGCTGAAGATTTAGCCAGCCAAGAGAAACTTAAAATACTTGCGATGGAAGAAGAAGATAAAAAAAAAGATTACATGATCAAAAGATGTTATCCTTAGAACTTGAAAAACTCAAGTTGCTAAATATTAACTCTTTCAGTCCCAAGCAAAAAAGTGGGTTTGACCCAAGCAAAAATGGCCACCCCAGTGCGTTTTTATTGTTGTTGTTTAGAAATAATTTTTTAAAATGTTCATATGCATAAATAACTTTGTTGTTGTATATGAAACTGAAGGTAATTGGATGTACTTTACTCTTGTGCTACAAGTATAAAAGCTTTCATTGAAAAATGATTAGTTATTCAAGGTAAAATGGAGGACAAAAGAAGAAGCCGGTGCAAAATTAGACTAAAAGTATTCATTAAAATTCTTCTACAATTGTTCCTAATGAGAATATCCAAGTATAAAGTTTCAAAATGTCACAAACTGAAGTATTCTAGCAAAGTACAATCAGTTTTTAATCAATAAACACTCAGAAGATTGTTAATTTCACAAATTACAACAACAGGTCATATTGTTGTAAAAAAAAGGAATTTTCAGTTTTTACATCAGAACGGTGGGAGTTATAATATTATTTACACATGAATGATTGTTAGTAACTGCATCTTGTGCATAATTTAAATATCATATTATCAATAAAAATTATTAGTTAGTAAAATGTAAAATTAAATGGAGGCTCTGGTGAATTGCTAGCTTGACGTGGCGATGCAGTCTGATTTGTGACTCCGATTTCGCTAGATTATATTTCCATTTCTCAGTTCAAATCCCAGATTGCACTTTCGACGAATTTGCCAATGAAAGTCAAAGTCTGTTCTATCTCTCACATTAAGCCAATGTTAAACTCTTTAGAACTAAATTTTCGTGGTGTTAAATCATTATATGCCCTGCGTGTTTTGAAATATCAAATTTTAAAATTCCAACTCATGACCACCATCTAATTAGAAAGTAATACTTCCGATTGCATCGTTCTGCAAACTCACAAACAAATCTGTGAACATTTCCTGTTTAGATGCTTTCCCACAATGTTGTCTCTAAAGACACATTATCGGTAATATTTATATAACGATGGGCCAGCGGAAACGATTACGTCTTATCACCTGTGTTTGGGTAAATCCCTCAGACGGATTTCTCAGACAGACAATATGGCTTTCTTTTAATCGATTGTGCTCTACCATCTTTTGTCAATAAAGATTGACTTTATCAAAGGTTACTAGACGACTTAGGTGATAAAGTATTCGCGGACTTGCCTAATTAGGTTACGACGATTCACATTGCGAAACGTACACAAGTCTGGGAGCGGCTAGAGCAGAATGTAGGTGCATAAAATATGTCTAAGAATAGGACGATCGGTTAAGAAAATTAAGAAAAGAAGTGATACTGCCGGAGAGGATGAACGTTATAAAAGCGCAAAACTGATTCCTCACAATCTTTACGGAACTACGGATGAGCTGAGCTAACTGGGACAGATTTGCAATGTTGACATAACTACAGCTGAGCTGAGCTTACTGGGTCAAATTTATATTGTTGACGGAACTACAGGTGGGTGAGATATCTGCGACATATTTGTAATGTTGATAGAACTACAGATGAATGCCGGGGACAGATTTGTAATGTTGACGGAACTACAGATGATGTGAGCTAACTTGGACATATTTATATTGTTAACAGAACTACAGATTGGATGAGATAACTGGGAAATATTTTCTAATGTTTACAGAACTACAGATGATCATCCTGGGACAGATTTGTAATGTTGACAGAACTACAGATGGGCTGAGGTAACTGGAACAGATCTGTAATGTTGACAGAGCTACAGACGATCTAACTGGAACAGATTAGTAATACTCACAGAACTACGGATGGTCTGATTGGAGGAGAATTGCAACTCTTTCAGATATGTTTTGTTAAATTATTAATATTTTGAAAAATAAAGCAGACCATCCACCAACAACGAAACAAAACCGTAGAACAAGAGAGGCAGTTTATCACTGACATATGAAATAAATCAACACAGTCAAACAATAAACAATCCAAAAAAAGAATTACTTATTGCTATTTTAGACACCATTCATCAAATCGGCATTGATTAAGTCATAAATCAGCTGGAGTTAAGGAAGACCACACCATCGGTAGACTCAAAAGGAAACGAAAAACACACATGGATCTTCATTTCAGCTAGTAGTACTTATAACGACACGTCGGTACACTAGCAGTAATAGATATAGAGGTAAAATCATTACACTTAGAAAATATAAATAAATAAGTATATTGATAAAATAAGCAGCAAAACTTGAATAAACTTATGACGTGACGGCCAAACATCCAGCTAGCAGTCCTTCACAGAAATAAACCTTTACATGGTTAATAAAAGTGCCCCTCCCCCCCCCCCCCCAACTAAATTTAAAAAGAAAAGGATAACAGTCCCGTGGTCAAAATGTTATAAAAATGTACACAATATCATCTCATCTCAACCCATAACCCGTCATGGGTCGTAGGGGTGCCATGGTGGAAGCATCAGCAGACATGGTCCTCCACTGCTCTCTATTCTCAGCAATGCGTACAAGTGTGGAAAAACCGTGCCCTGTCCATTCTTTGATGTTATCAGCCCAGGATTTTCTTTGCCTTCCTCTTCTCCGTTTACCTTCGACTGTTCCCTGGAGGATCGTTTTCGAAAGGGAGTCATGACGAGTTACATGCCCAAACAAGGCAAGCTTTCGACGTTTCACTATTGACAAAAGTGGTTCTTGGTGGCCTGCATAGGTGTTTATCTTCTCTCTAACATAGACATTTGTTTTGTGCTCTTTATAGCAAATGCGCAAAATTCTTCTATAACATTTATGCTCGAAAGCCTGAATCCTTCGCTCCGTATCTGCAGTAAGTGTCCAGCCCTCACACCCATACAAGAGAATAGATAATACAAGCGATTTGTATAATTTGATCTTCACAGGAAAACTGATGTAACTTTTCCAGATCACATTCAACCTTGTCATGGCAGCTGAGGCCATCTCAAGTCTTGTCTTGATTTCTTTACTTGATCTTCCATCACTACATATAGTGGACCCGAGATATTTAAAGGTGTTAACTTCTTCTAACGTTTGCCCATTTAACGTAATATTGCTCGGAACATGTTTCTTATGGCTATTCACCAATATCTTGCTTTTTTCTATATTAATTTCCATCCCATACGTTCTTGTTACTTTCTCCAGTCTACAGGTAAGGTCTTGAAGTTCTGATTCTGTTCCAGCTATCAGATCAATATCATCAGCAAAACGTAGATTACACAGAGGGCGGCCTCCAATCGATATGGTTGATTTATAATCGTAGAGAGCCTCCTGCATAATATGTTTTAGATATATATTAAAGAGCAATGGGGACAGGATGCATCCCTGGCGAACTCCTACAGTTGTTTTGAAAAAATTCTCCAATGTCGTTGCTTGCAAAATCAGCACTGCTTGCGTCCTTGTATAGTGCTTCAATGATATCTATGATGTTGGTATCAAAATTGAATTTTCTCATTTTTTGCCATAAGCCTTCATGCCAGGCTCGATCGAAGGCTTTTGTGAAATCGATGAAGTTATGGTATAAATCATGTTGATGCTGGAGATTTTTTCGATCAGTAATCTAATATTGAAGATTTGTTCTGAGGTACTTCTTTTTGGTCTAAAGCCAGCCTGTTCCTCTGACAAGATTTCTTCTGATTTCTGTTTTATTCTGTTCAAAAGTATCCTTAACATCACTTTACTTGGATGACTAATAAGGCTAATGGTTCTGTAGTTCTTGCACATTTTTGATTTCCTTTCTTTGGAAGCGGTATTACTAATGACTGCGTCCATAATATACCCAATATACCCCGACTTATAACCGAGAGATCACACCTCTTGTCAGGTTTTGACGTCATGTCCAATCTCGGAAATAAGTGAAAAGAGAAAGAAAAAAAAAACTTAACCATAAGATACTTTAAGGTGCAGAGATAATATAGTTAGGGGAAACCACCATATTTACATCCGAAGGGGAACAATTCAACTATTAAAAAAATTTTAAACTGAATAACAGATTATCATCCATTATTTATTTTTTATCAATTCAGTACACATAGTTATGTAAAGCAGAGAAGAATCTCTTATTTCCATTAGTACATTTGTTAAGTTGTTAAAAAACTTGTGTTTACCATGTTTAGAATAAAAATACTTTAAATAATATGGAGTTTGACGCGCAAGTTAAAGAAGTGAACACTTATATCTTCTGCCACTTTGAATGATAATACATTTCCATATGATTTGTTGCGGTCGCAGATGTGCACATCGAAATGGGAATTCGGAAAGAACGATAGTTTGACTTTCCAACAATACTGTTCTACTTTAAAAAAAAAAAAAAAAAAAAATCGAAATGTTTCATCGGCGCCAAATAGCGCACTTCGACAATCCTTTAAACACATTTTCTTACTTGGTCGGTTCTCTCCTATCCCGGGGAAGGGAGTGGCTAAGAGGAATGGTGTCCGCATCTAGTTCTAAAGACACCTGGGTCAGTTCCCAGTAGAGGGAATATTGTTGATGGAATTTTTTCAGAACCTTACTTACGTAGTCGTTTCCCTTCTACCGTGAGGTGTAGAGGTATGGAAGAGAGAGTGCCAGATTATCCTATTGGCTGTCTTCCTCCTGGCCTGGTTCCATTCTAGTCCTCGGTCCTTCAAAGATTGTCTGATGTTGTCCTCCCAGCGGACTCTGGGTCGTCTTGGGGGTCTGGATCCCTGGCTCTTTGTTTCCCATGCTTGTCGTGGTAGCCGATCTTCACCCATTTTGCAGACATGACCATACCATCTTAGTTGGGACTGTTCTACTTGGGTCTGCAGGGGGTGGGATTTAAGGCCTTGATTTTCATAACCACTTTATACTAATAACGTTTTACTCTCCTCTGATTCCCTGAGTAGTGAGATCGGATGACTAGCCTTATTGGATCAGAGAGGAAAAATAGTAGGTCCTGTGTGCAAGTTTCGCACATTAAAAACTACTTGGCAGAAGGAAATCGTAAAGAGTAGGCCATACGGCCGCTGCCGTGCCAGAGTTTACACAATTAAGAAAACCTACTATTGTAGTCGTTATTTGGTATGATGACTAGTTGACTACTGGTGCTGATAACGCTAATGTTATTTGGTTATGTGGCGATCAGGCAAACAGTCATATCAACAGGGCACGTCAACAAATGCCAGTGCCAAATGAAGCATTCTGGAACTCTTGTATTGGTTTATACAGTTTATTAGACAATCACGTTTGACGTACGATAAGACGGGCAGAGTATACATCCTCTGTCATTGACGATTTGCATAATAATACACATGGAGAAAATGTCAATCTATTATCAATGTTCAGATCGGATAGTCTCATGATAGTCATATTAATGAATATACGACAGGACATCGTAAGTAAAGCATCAATCTTAAAGGAAATATATGACCAAGCAATTTAGATCATGAGCTTGAATGACATCTATTATTATAACGGCCGACCTCTCAGGGTAGACATATCCATTATGACCAAGGGTCTGTGATACATCAAAGATTGTCCCATCTTTAAATGGCCTCGTAAACAATATATCTGGCATATCTGAATATCCTATTTGAGGCATCAAAGTAAACAATACATATATAATCCTAAGTACTGAATTTGAATGACCTCTCATCATCTGCCGTTATCCATCGGACGGCGAAAATATTATTTATATTTGTATTCACGTTTGTGATATACTTCTTCCAAGCGGCACGTACTTGAAAAATAATTGGCTGGATCCACAACTTCAATTTATTCTTTGAGCCATTTAAGTACACCCTAATTGAGGGTCAACAATTCCCCATTAAATGTGCTGACTAGATTCATTATGGCGAAACTGCAATATATATATATTTATTTTCATTAGCTTCAATGACAAGCTTACTGTGAAGTCCTCACGACGATAGCTTCCACATGGAGAACCGTATAACATAGACATTAACAGTAGTGTACCCGCAACATGGAGTTCCAACAAACAGACCAATGTCTGACTTCCATCACAGCCATTACATCTCTCTCTCTCTCTCTCTCTCTCTCTCTCTCTCTCTCTCTCTCTCTCTGAGGTCACTGCGTCATCTAGTGTTTAGCAACAAAACGCAAAATACCCACGCACAAATATGTGCGCTTCCGTGCGCGATGAATTTAATTTACAAATATATTCTTACCACATTTGTTGATGCGTACCCTCTTAACAGAAGTAAGACCCGTGTCTACTTTAATACTGTTAAGGACCCAAAAAGGACGTAACACCTACCCGATACAAAAATATTTACAGAATGTGTGATTCCTGTATACACACATTGGGATGCTCGCCGATGATTTGGATTTCGTGCACTGTGCCGAGATTCTCCTTGTGAGCTAAAAGAGATCGGACCACTGATGGAGTTTTTCGTGTGCAATGTAGATAGTCCTTAAAACAAAACAAACAAAACAAACAAACCTATTCTACCTTGGTGTGTAGAATTTAGCCAGAGGGAGCGAAATGTTATCCAGTAAGATGTATATCTTTTGGCCTGGTGTCAGTCCAGTCCTCGGTCCATCAGGGATTGTCTAATGTTGTTCTCCTTGTGAATTCTTGTCGTCTTGGAGATCTTCATCCCTGGCTTTTGGTTTTCCATATGTGTCGTGGTAGCCTGTGACGGATTGCCTCCCCTTAGCTCTGCAGTAGTGGTCAACAGTGGCCATAACTCAAAAGTATCTAAAATAGGTCGTCAAAGTTGTCTACCTTCGCACAAGATTACTCTTGGCAGTGTTGTAGATAGAAGAGTAATGTCGCTTCTATCCCAAGGGAGTATTCATAAGATATTTGCGAAGTCGAGAACAATGCTGTATTGGGAGGGCAATTGTTAACTTATATCGGTTCGCCTCCTTTTATGAAGAATTAAGCAAAGGTTTTAGCCCGTTCAAGCCCCCAGCTGGTGTAAATCTAGCGAAATTCTTTTTTGAGAATTAGCTATATATATGTAAATATATGTCTAAGTGTAAATATATATTAAAGAGTCTTGCAAATACGTTTGCTTTCATACATATTATAACCGTATCAATTATGATAATTGTGTTTTAAAAGAACATGTAACAAATTTAATAATCAATTAGTTTTCACAGGTTTAAATTAGGGTGAATTTTTGATGAAAGTGTTATCTTCATAGAGACTGGATAGAAGAATGTTAATGTTCTTTGCTGTTGCCTTTTGTTAAGCACATAGCTTAGCATCGATAACTATTGCATCCGTGTTTAGACAGTTCTTCAGTAATGATGACACTTCACAGTCTGATTAGCTTTGTTCTACGCTTCGTTCCAATAACCAAAAGCAACTTTTGGGAACACAATTTCCTGGCACAGTTTAGATTGGACACTAGCAACTTAGGTTCGATGCCTTCGAGTCACTTGGTCTGGAAATGTTGTATTCCTCTTATGACTGGTGATCTGATTCTTTAGGTCTCCAGTCTTGATATATATATAAATGCAGGTCTACTTTTTTATGTTTTTACGTTGCCCAGATACTTCGATCTTGGTCCTCTAAGTTTCCTGTCTTTGTATTTATAAATGCTGGTTTACTTTTTTCTGATCTCTCACTTATAATTGTGGAATCCTTTTTCCGCTCCATCTCTTTTTGGCTCTGGTGAATTGCTAGCATGACAGGGCGATGCAGTCTGATCTGTGACTCCGATTTTGCTAGATTATATTTCCAATTCTCAGCTCAAAATTCCAGATTGTAATTCCGACGAATTTGTCAATGAGAACCATTGTGTATTCCGGCTCTCACTTTACACCAATCCAATCTCTTTTGCACTAAATTGTTAGAGGTGTTTAAATCACAATACCACCGGGTGTTTTAAAATATTACATTTAAAAATTCCATCGCGTGACCTCTTTCTAATAATGCTTGTTAGTCGGGTTGTGAGTGAGCTGGTCGTTTTGGCGCCTTATCCGGAAACTTCTTCCTGACTCCTTGAGATTCCATTAGAGCAATTTTAAATCGCTCTGCCAGAGTAAGAATAGTTTCTGACCGGTCAACGCCGTTTTCAGAGAGAAATCTACGGTTTTCCACCGACACATACTCCCTTAGTTTCTCTACCACAATCAGCTCTTTCAACCGGCCATAGTCTTAGGTGAAGTTTCTCAGTGTACACAACTTCACTAGGTAGTCTTCAATACGGGCTGCGAACTTTAGAATGTCTCTCCGGCCTCATTCTTAGAACATCGAAATTGTTTTCGGTAAGCTTCTGAATGAATTCGTATCTAACCAAGAGAGCTTTTTCAGTGGCTGATAGTCATCTCGCTCTCCCGCCGGAAGATTTTTAAAAACCTCGTAAGCTGCTCCTCTTAGGCCCTGGGAAAGTTTCAAGTTCTATCTGATGGTCTGTCCCTGGATTATCAGTTGCTTCATTTTAAGTGCATGCTCCCTGTCTCTCTCTCGCTCCGATGCTTATGCTGCGGCTTTCCGCTCTGCGGCTTCGGCTGCGGTTTTCCGCTCCGGCGCTTCTGCTGCGGCTTTCCGTTGCGCTGCTTCTGCTGCGGTTTTCTCTTTCTGCTCCGCTGCTTCTGCGTTGGCCTCCTCCATTGCAAGTTTCTGTAAATCCTTCTCTCTTGGATGAAGTTTATCAGTCTCCTCGCTTACAAAATTCATCAGCTCTTTCCCGCTTTACCCGAATTCATGCACTGCCTCCATTAAAGTAGCTCTTATTTTTGCGGCGTGTGCGATGATATGCAGTTCAGGTTTGTGAATGAAAAAATTGGCTGTGTCCTCGGAAAAAAATTATTTAACTCACACAAGTTATTATCTCTTTAAAATCAGCTAGGTTTAAAATAGTAAACAAGCTCAAATAGGTATTAAAATAATTCACTCACTGAGCGCATTGTGAACAATTTAGATAACCGAGTATCTAGATTGTCTAGATAAGAAAAATTAACCAAGTATTTACGAAGAACAAAAATTGTGTCCAGCAGTTACGGAAAAAAGAAAAAAAAATTTTTCCCAATTTCCTACCGTGTTCTCTGTTCTCTAAATTGTTTACGCTATCAGTTTGATACTTATTTTTTTTTTAAAGTATCACTCGTGCTTTTGAGATATTAATTATTCCCACTATGAAGTAGACCAAATATAGTAAAAGTCTTAGAGGTAATCTTTCAAAATTCCAACACATTTTTCAATTGTCGCAACTGTATGACAGAGAAGAAAATGTGATTTATCTCTCTTCTAAATCCGAGTTCACTAAACCCGGACGAGCCAGCAATTATCGTGTGGTAGAATTGGGGCATCTACGACAGTAGATTTTGCCAGGAATAGCCTATGAGAAATTAGGTGGAAGGTCTCTAGAAATAGGCTCGTTAAGAAAGAATAAAGACCTATTCGAGATAGGGACTAGAAGAAGGGAGTGCGAATTCTTTCCACTGGACAGTGTCTTCTAGTAATTATGGAAAGAGTTATTGTAGAGCCCTTTTCGTAGACCTCTGCACTCCTTTACAGATGAAGGTAGTCTTATATTATTAATACATGGTCCTACCTCTGTAATAAACTTTACGCACCGACTTACATGAGAGTAAGTCTTATTGGTGAGTTTGATTTCATTAGCGCACGGTGGTGCACTAAGGCGTATAGGGGGGGGGGGGGGGGGTTATCCTGTCCGCACGTGTATCTAGACAGTCGGTTGACGTCATGAATGGGTTTGAGAAGCAAGAATCCCAAGTTCGAATAGTGAAGCTTTGGGAGTTCGAGACCCGTGTTTTGGGTAAAGTATTTTATATTGAGACCCGGTCCTGCGGATTAGCAGTTGTAGCCGGTGGTCATCCACGTAAGTGCTGAGTCGTTGGAAGAGCCAAGTATATACTTATTGTAATAATAATGATCGTTCTCCACAGTCGTGAGTATCTAGTCGATAACAGGTGACTAGCCTGTACCGAAATGGATTCACAGCTGAAGATATAATTTTGTATGCCAGTAAATGCCTATCAAGGGAATCGGCGGTAACTACCGTGAATCTACGTTATCTATATAATATTAGGAAGCCGTTGGGGTCAGTCACGGCTAATACAAGAGGTAATTCAAGTATCTATGCCTTAGTAACTTTACATGCCTAGAAGGTATTTAGTAGGAACCTGCACCTACGTTCTAATATGTTTTGTTGATGAGGACTTCTTTAGATCGGGATCTTAGATACTACCAAGTATAATGAGAATCTCTTGTCCTTGAGGAAAAGGTCAACCGTGATCAAAATAACCTTGT
>JAMPIV010018461.1:745000-802500 GCA_024509875.1 Oreohelix idahoensis
CCCACATATACATACATACATACATACATATCACATACTTCTTCCAAAAATGGAAAACATATATTGAATACATACATACAATACTTCCCCCCCCTATATATATCATACCCTCCAAGATGGAGGTGAAATTAAACCACCTTAGACCGCCCGAAAGAAAAACCACAGAATGTGTAATTTCGATGGATATCACCATGTTTTGTTAAATTATAGAATAAGAGATACACCAGAGTATCTAGTGGTGTAGATATTTTCCTATAACTGACCTCGAAACCCTTGAATCGGTCGGTTGGATCGGAGGGTTGATCAGTGAGTTAACAATTCACTATCGTAAAACAAGCTATTGTTACCGAAACAGAACCAGGCTCGACAGTAAACATGACTCACTCTAATATCTTGGGGGCTAAGGAGATTTCTAAAATTGGATACTGGAATGTAAGAACTATGTATCAAGACGGAAAATTGGAAGAAGTAATTAAAGAAATGGATAATTATAAGTTGGACTTATTGGGTGTCAGCGAGTGTAGATGGACGGGGAAGGGCATAAAATATATTTCAGAAGAAAAAAAGCAAATTATATACTCTGGTAGTAATGATAATCGTCACACAGAGGGAGTAGCCATCCTAATGACACAGAAAGCAGCAGCATCGCTTATCAGCTGGGTACCTATCAATGAGAGGCTAATATTAGCTAGATTTCAGACACGATTTTTCAAGCTCTCAATTGTACAATGTTATGCACCAACTAACGACGCTCTTGATACCACAAAAGATGACTTCTATGAAGCACTTCTAAGTACCATCAACACAATACCCAAGCATGACATAATAGCAGTCATGGGTGATTTTAACGCCAAAGTAGGTGACAACAACGATGGAGTACAAAGATATCTCGGTACTCATGGCATAGGCTGTATGAATCAAAATGGCGAAAGACTTCTAGAACTTTGTGAAATATCAAACCTCGTTGTGGCAGACACCATCTTTCCACATAAGAATATCCACAAGATAACATGGAATTCACCTGATGGCAGAACTAAGAACCAGATAGATCACTTCTGCATAAGCGCTAAATTTCGCTCATCAGTTCAAGACGTCAGAGCATACAGAGGTGCAGAGATCGGAAGCGATCATAACCTCTGCATAGCTAAAATGAGAATTAAACTGAAGAAGTTATACCAACCGAATAAAAATAGAAGAATAGATGTACACAGACTGCAATCAAATGATATAAAGAAGGAATATAATGTCAAAATGAACAACTATTTCGATGCTTTAGGCAAAATTGACAACGATATCACCACCAAGACAATCGATACTAAATGGGAACAACTGAGAACAGCAATGACAGAAGCAGCTGTAGCGACCACCGGATACCTAGTACATAAAAAGAAAAAAAATGGATGAGAGAAGATACTTGGGATAAAATACAAGAAAGGAAAACAGCAAAACTTAAACTACTAGCGGCAAGTACACATAATGCAGTTGAATCTTGCAAACTAACTTATAACTTGTTAAATAAAGAAGTGAAGACAAAAACTCGAAGAGATAAAAGACATTTCATCAATGAACTGGCCGTAGAAGCTGAAAATGCTGCAAGAACTGGTAATAGTAGGTGCCTTTATCAAATTACAAAACAACTATGTCACCAGCCTACTGCTATGGAAACACCTGTTAAAGGTAAATTAGGGAATTCAATACCAACAGAAAAAGAACAAATGAAGAGATGGGCTGAGCACTTCATGGAGGTGCTAAACAGACCACCACCAACAGTAACACCTGATTTTAATAATGAAACATCCACAACCACTTTGCCAATAACTTGCGATGAATTCACGCTGGACGAGATCAAACAAGCCGTTAAAAGATTAAAAAATTTTAAAGCTGCTGGAGTTGACGAAATTTCAGGGGAAATGATTAAAGCAGTTAATGACAACAACCTCTTGAGAATTTTAGATATTATAAATGAAGTATGGAGAGAAGAACAACCACCACAACAATGGAAAGACAGTATTATTGTAAAGTTACCGAAGAAAGGTGATCTATCAGACTGTAATAACTGGCGTGGTATATCTCTATTATCAGTACCTGGAAAATTATTATGTTGCATGATGTTAGAAAGACTTAAATTGCATGCTGACGAAAAGATCAGAGAAGAACAAGCGGGTTTCAGGCCGAAACGATCATGTATTGATCAAATATTCACACTAAGAACAATTATAGAAGAATCAGTGGAAAGGCAATCGCCACTTATTATCACCTTCGTCGATTTTCAAAAAGCCTTTGATAGTCTACACCGCCCATCATTGTGGAAGATACTTACAATCTATGGTTTTCCAACAAAATATGTGAATATAATCAAAGCGCTATATGACAATGCAAGATGTTGTGTTAGAACAAATAAAGGGAATACAGAATGGTTTACAGTAGAAACAGGGGTGAAACAAGGCTGTATTATGTCACCACTACTTTTTGGAATAGCTATTGATTGGGTTATGAGAAACTATACCCACAATGAACAATTGGGTATAAAATGGACAAATGGAAAATTCCTGGGGGACCTGGATTTCGCAGATGATGTAGCATTCTTAAGTTCAACACCAAGACAATCCCAAGAAGCAATAAATAATTTGTGTCATCTCTCGGTTAAAATTGGTCTCCAAATAAATGCCTCTAAAACTAAAGCTATGAACTTTTCTAACGAGACCTTTGATATCATCTTGAACGGGGAAAAACTACAGAAAGTTGAAAGTTTCAATTATTTAGGCAGTAAAATGACTCAGGATGGTGACACAACAAGAGAAATCCATACTAGAATTGCTTTGGCAGCTAGCGCCTTCAATAGATTATCTAACATTTGGAAATTACGATCATTGAATATACATACCAAGCTTCGTCTGTTTAATTCAAATGTTATCTCAGTGTTAACATACGGCTGTGAGAGTTGGAAAATAACAAAATCATTGGAGAACAAGCTGAATACATTCGAGAACAAATGTCTTAGAAAACTCATGAACATCAGTTGGAAAGAATTCAAGACTAATCGACAAATAAGAGAAGACTCTAGGCAGAAATATGTCTCCGACTATATAAGGAAAAGACGATGGTCATATATCGGTCATGTCCTACGAATGCAAAACAACAGAATACCACTACAGGCGCTCACTTGGGTTCCTGAGGGTAAGCGGAAAAAAGGAAGACCAAAAGAAACACTCAGAAGAACAATAATAAGAGAAGGAAGAACGTTGGGCCTAAATAATGTGCAAGAGCTAAGAGGAGTGGCGTCACAACGAACAACCTGGAGAGCACTGGTTTCTGCCTTATGCGCCGTGTTTGGCGCTTAAAGAATTTATTATTTAAATATATATATATAGATATATTATATATATATATAATATATATATATATATATATATATATATATAATATATATATATATTATATATATATATATATATATATATATATATATATATATATATATTCTATATATATATATATATATATATATATATATATATATAATATATATATATATAATATATATATATATATATATATATATAAAGTAATATATATATATATATATATATATATATATATATATATATATATATATAAAGTAGGGGCTATTGATTTTAAAAGTTATCCAAAGACAATATATTTCAAATTAGTTCATTTATTCCTTCGTACAAGTAAACTTGAGCATCATAACAAGACATTTGCGGTATGAGAAGTGTTATGGCTTTACTCACATGATTTTAGTCGCACTGGCAACCAAGGCGGGGTAGGTACTTCATTTTCACAAAAATATTCCAAAATTTCTAAAAACGTGTAGGGCCCCCGTTTGCATCTAAACATGCATTGCAACGACGTCTCATACTGCAAATAAGCCTTCTGATGTTGTCTTGAGGAATTCTCTGCCACTCCTGCTGAAGGGCCTGGGCTAACTGCTGAAGAGTCTGTGGAGCGGCTGGACGTTGTTGGACGCGTCTATTCAGGAGGTCCCACAAATGCTCAATAGGAGACAGGTCGGGGGACATCGGCGCGGCCACGGTAACGTTCAGATATGCTGCATCTGAAGGTGATCTTGGACGACGCGAGCCCGGTGAGGACGTGCATTGTCATCCTGGAAGATGAAATCTGGTCCGTGCCGTTGAGCAAATGGCACAACGATAAGCTCGATGATGTTGTCACGGTAGTAGAGCCCTGTGATATTGACCTGGCATATGTGAATTTCGGTCCTGTCATTCATACAGATGCCTGCCCACACCATTACACTGCCACCTCCATAACGGTTGTGTGCAACAGTTGCAGGAGGTTGGTAACGCTTACTCGCCATCGCCAGACACGTATTCGACGATCATGAAAATCCAAAACAAAACGGGACTCATCAGAAAACATCATTGATGCCCGCTGTTGATTGGTCCACCGATGATGACGTTGGCACCAATCCATTCTTGCTCGCCTGTGTTGTGGTGACATGGGCAAAGCTACAAACGGTCTGCGTGAGGCCAGTTGCACTTGGTGCAAACGGTTTCGTACTGTCTGAGTTGAGACCCGGATCCCAGTGGTCTGTTGAAGGTGTTGCTGAAGTTGAGTAGCATTTAGAGTCCGAGTTCTGAGGGCCCGAGTAACAAGAAGTTGATCTTGGCGGCGTGTAGTGACTCTTGGGCGGCCAGTCCGAGGCAGATCAGCCACTGTTAATATTGCAAAGTAAAGTATGTTCGTTTTATTTATTTATTTAGTTGTGTAACATTGCTAGCGGCTAATTACATCTCACGAGCGAGAACATTTTTTTCCTGTGCTATTCAAAGTTACCGACTTTATCTCAACAAAAGTAGGCTAGTGGCTACCTTGACCTATGGCAGCTCTTTGCCAGTACAGGGGAAGGTAATAACCTTGAACCGTGGTCGTTAAAAGTGTGGTGTGATTTCTTCATGAATAAATGACAAACCAAGCGTGACGTTTCATAATTTTTTTTTTTGGCAGTCATTGAAAATATGTAGTCGTGTGGAGTTTGCACTTTCTGTGTACCAGCGTCGAGCTGAAGTTTAGCTTCAGCAATTTGGTATCTTCTCAATGACACTCAGTCTTAACCGGCTCATTTTGCGTTGTCATGTCATCTGTACATTCCCGGTTTAATATGTTAAAAAAATAAATAAATAAAGGTAAAGGTTGTTCAGCGCCGGATTATTGTAGACACCAGCTGTACTAGGACACCAGACACGGGTCTAGGGCCTCAGGTTTACAGGGGCCTGCAGTGGTTAGTGCACTGGCTTCCTAGCTCAGTGGTCCTTGGTTCGATCCCCAGTTGAGGTCGTATTTATTAGACCGCAAACGGCTCCGGGGTCGACCCAGCCTCATGAATTGGGCACCAAAGCAACTCTGGGAAGGTTGAGGCGGCCGGCGTCTTGCTGACCACATCACCTCTAGTGTGCCGATGGTCAAGAAAATATGGGCCTAACATATCTTGTAAATGTCGTAAAACGAAGTGTAACCCACTACTTTGTTAATCACTATGTCGAGATATAGATTTGCTTCAACCAATCAACGATCAACGTTCACCAGTCTCTGAGACAGAATAAATTAACGGCCATCTTGTTCACGCAAGATGGCCGATGAAAACTGAATAAAATTAGGCTGTATGAGACCAGGTACAAAACCGGAGGAAACCAATCAACTTGCTCCGCCAGGAACCAACCGAAAGCTTTCCTCAAGTAGTTACTTGACTATATAATCGGGCGGATTTTATGCTAACCACGCAACCCCGAACTTGACGCCAGAGATACAGACTGAAGAGGGAGAAGCTGTCACCTTGATTTATGGTAACTTACCTGAGGGCATCGACCTGCAACCTACTTCACTAAGTCGCGTCAAAACCTGGCCAGTTTAAAATCTTAGGAGGGTAAATATTTTTACGATAACCGTTGGTATTTGTTGTGTGTCATTTATACTACCTATCAGGTTACTGATTGTATCTTGGGGGGAATTAAGTATAATGATTGTATTTCCTATTATGATTGAATAGACGAAGACTAATAGGACTCATACTTCAACCTATTGTCTCCTATACTTCAATCTATTGTCAGTCTATAACTTCAGTCTATTGTCTCTGATAATTCCAAACTGTAAATATAACCAAAACAGTCCTTGTTAGAACTCAATCTATTGTCTCAGATAAGACCAACTGCAATATAACCAAAACAGTCCTTGTCAGGACTCAATCTATTGTTGCATCTAACTCCAATCTATTGTCTCCTATAACTCCAACCTGATATATCACCAACCAGTCCTCGTCTCATATACTCCTATCATAAGAACATAACAATATTGTTAGGATATATGTTACCAGCTATTGTCAGAGAGGGCGTGATATAGTATAGGGGGAAGGACATTGTTGTATCACACCTAGGTGTACATATTATTGGATTTATTCATGTATTGATTTATATTATGGGATGTATTCATGTATAAAATGTATTCATGTATTGAATCTATATTATTGAATGTATCCATGTATTAGTTTATCAGAAAGAATGTTTTGCAAGTAGACACCTGTCTTGTCTCGCTATTGCTAAATCATACTGAGCCATGTTGTCATTCATCCCACATGCATACATCGGAGACACGCTCATTTCACTCACACTAGAAATAGGTGGGCTTGAGGACAGAAATTAGCCCCTATTTTTGCTTTGTTACAGGTTTAATTGTGTCCTACAAACCTGAGGTCGTATGTTCGAGTCAATCCCGCTGCCTGGAACTCCGCAGGAGCATAGAGGTTGACCAGACTCTACATCTTTGGTCCCCCTCAGTCTTGGGTGGGCTAAAGGAACGATACTCTGCCGGTGGTGTGAACCAAACAAAGAAGAACAGACTTAAGAGAGATGAGTACACATTAGTACCATTTCTGTCGGCATTGTGAGCATAGAACTGTCAATGAAGAAAACGTGAATTAGCGTAGCAAGAGACAATAATAAGATCATAGTGGATAAATTATACGTAAATAACAGCATAGCTGATAAACGTTATATCCTTAATTAACAGCACAGCTGATATAATTTTTTGTTCCTATAATTGGAAAACGTGTTGTAATATTTATAAATATAAATATTTGTAAATCATATGTAAACTTACCAATTCATTTCATCCATTTTTTTTTTGCAACATTCACCTTTCAGCACAAGAGTAGATAGTGTATATATACTAAATAAAAAATAAGGAAATTGTATTTTGAACGACTTGTCAATTTTATCATTGTTAAGTAAAAATCTGTTTCCTTGCTTTGTTTAATATCACAATTAGTTACACAGCAGAGGTGGCGCTTTATGTCGGTCTCCTCTATACTATTGTTTCGAGATCAGATCATTCACAGCCGTAACTAATTTGTGATACCAGTAGTCCTCTCAGACACTGGGACTTCACCATTTTCTGCAGAAATTCTATTTCTGTAATTGTCAGTACTATACTGATCCAAGAGCCAAATAAAACCTCTCGCCACACTGGGGGCTCGTTCCTGGGATATTTCTGTATATCTTGAGCCATACTTAGTCTATTCATCTATCTACACTCTATCTTGTGCCACCCATAGGTAACATAAGAAAATAAATTTTTATTTTTTGAAAAAAAAAAATTCTATTTTAGGATTTTTAAAACAATATTTTCTTAGGAGGAGTACCATTTAGTACTCAGTAAATAGTTGATGCTCACAAAGTTGCACGGAAATTTTTTGTTCATTTAAAGTAATTAATTTTAATTACAATAATTTGGTTATAGTAAATTTACATACCCTCTCTAAGTAACGCCATGGCTGATCTAGTGAAGTTCAGGACTGCGGTCATGCAGATGGGTAAGGAATTAAATATGACAGGTGATGCTCTTACTCAGTATGTCACAACAGAAGTGGACAAACACATGGATAGGGAAGAAAGAAAGTTGCAATTAGAGACTGAAGCAAGGAAATTAGAGGCTGATAGAGAAGCAAAGAAATTTGAGGCTGAGGAAAGGCGGTTGCAAGCAGAAGCTGAGAGAGAAGACAAAAGATTAGAAATGGAAGCCAAGAAATGGGAGGCTGAAAATGAGGCAAAGAAAATTGAAGCTGAGGAAAGGAAATTACAAGCAGAGAGAGACCATCAGTTGAGATTAAAAGAGCTTGAAATTCAGGCAAATACTGGCAATAATGGTGGGAGCTCACCTCACTCTGAGAGTAGCTCCAGCCAGAGCACCTCAAGTGGGGCCATGAATTTTCATCTGGACCCATTTGTTGAGAAAGAAGACGCCATTGAGTCGTACCTGGATAGATACGAAAGACTTGCCACTACCTATGGCTTAGTGAAAGAAAAGTGGAGTCTTAAACTATCTCAGGGATTGAGAGGTGTTGCTTACGATGTATATTTGAAGCTCTCAAGAGATGACCAGGAAGATTATGAAATCCTGAAACAGGCACTGCTTGTGAGATATGAAAAGAACTCAGAATCATATAGAAAGAAATTCCGAACAGCTAAACTTCTTCCAGGAGAAAACTATCACCAGTTCTCTGCTAGATTGGAAACCTATTTGGAAAAATGGAGTAGTTTAGGAAAGTGTCAGGACCTGAAAGAAATGATAATGATGGAGCAAGTGAAAGAGTCCATGCCTCAAGAAATGAGGAAGTTTATCATGGAACAAGGAGCAGAGAGATTGGGAGATATTGTAACTGTTGCTGAGAGATATCAAGCAGCTCAGGCAGAATTATTAGGAAATAAGAAGAAGCAGGGTGAAAACTTCAAATCATCACAAAACTATACCAAATATGAACAAAAGGACCATGCCACAAGGAACAAACAAAGATTTGACCAAAAGGACAAAAACCCTCTAAGATCGGATAAGACACCTTACCGGAAGGAAGGAAAGTGGTGTAAAACTTGTCTAATGAGTAACCACAATACTGCGGACTGCAGAAGGAAGAATCCTCCTCATCATGCTGCATGTCTTACAACAGGGAATCAGGGAAGGAAGGAAATGGCAGTAAGTCAGAAAGACTTCCATCATCCCCCTGTCTGTGAGGAAGTGACCGTGAATGGCACTCAAGTACTGTGTTTATATGACACAGGATTGGACTTTGATTCAGTTGTGTGCTCTTCTTTAGTGAGTCCTGACCAGATAACCACAGAAACAGTGGAAATCAGAGGACCGATCAAGGGAGCAAGAACCATGACACTACCCATAGCTCGAATCAACATAAGTTCTCGCTATGTGGAAGGAGAAATCAAAGCAGCAGTGATGGACGACCCTATTTACCCTTTGATTTTGGGGTGTAGGTATGTTTTCCTTGGAGAACCTATAAAACCTGTAGTTATGGCAACAGTCCAGACCAGGGAAAGCTCCAGGAAAATGGAGGAGAATCCTATCAATACTCATCCAGAAGAGATGAAAAAGGCTCAAGCAGCAGACAGCACATTGAAGCCTTGTTTTGGCAAATTGCCTAAAGCCCATAACCCTCCAGAGAAAGGAGACTTGTATATGAAGAATGGCCTACTATACAGAAAAGCTGGAACAGGACCTAAAGGGCATGGACAGCTTGTAGTGCCAAAATCTTACAGGGAGAAGGTTATGACGCTAGGACATGCTATACCCTTCAGTGGACATATGGGAATAGGGGCCACTGGACAAAGGATAGCCTGTCACTACTTCTGGCCAGGAATTACAGAGGACATAAAAAGATATGTAAGATCTTGTCCAGAATGCCAAAGAGTAGCTCCTAAGCATAGGACTGCACCAGCAACACTGGGAGAAATGCCTATTATGGGAACCCCTTTTGAACGTGTTGCAGTAGATATTGTTGGACCCCTCACTAGGACCAAGAAGAGAAATGCTTACATCTTAACCTTGGTTGATACTTGCTCTATGTGGGGAGAAGCAGTGGCCATGTCAGCTATAGATTCAAAGCACGTGGCAGAGGCCCTGTTGACAATATTTACCCGATTAGGTTTCCCGCATCAGATATTGACTGACAATGGGTCTCAGTTTAAGGGAAAGCTAACACAAGAAGTATTCAGGATATTTCAAGCCAGGCACTATCATTGTAGTCCCTACCATGCCCAAGGGAACGGTCAAGTAGAGCGGTTCAATGGTACGCTAATTTCAATCCTTAGAAAGCTGGCGAGTGAAAAACCTGATACTTGGGATACATACTTACCCGCTGCACTATTTGCATATAGGGAAGTACCCCACAACTCAACTGGATTGGCTCCAGCTACATTGTTGTTTGGAAGACCAATAAAAGGTCCACTGGAAGCATTGCTGCGGACATGGACTGATGAAAAGGCAGAGGAAACAGTGACTTCCGCATACCAGTACGTCAACGAGTTGACATCTCGATTGAAAGCAGGTTGGAAACTGGCCAATGATAACTTAAGACAGGCCAGGAGGAAGCATGCTGCGTACTACAACAAAAAAGCAAAGGATAGGGAACTGGAGGTGGGTGAAAAGGTGTTATTACTGTTGCCAAGCAGCAATAATAAATTGCAGATTGGATGGCAGGGACCCTATGTCATACTGGAGAAACTTTCCAGGACCAATTATAAGATTGACAAGAAAGGAAAGGAGAAGGTATATCATGTCAATCTTCTTAAAAAATACTATGACAAGGAATCATCAGAAGTTGCACATATTATGACCCTAGCCATTGCAACAGAAATGCACGGTGAACCACTTCACTCTATGGAGTATCCACTCACAACTACAGAGGATTATGTTCAAGTAAATATTAGTGAACATTTAACTCCAGAGCAGAAGAAGAGGGTTCAGAAAGTGTTGGAAACCCATGCTGATGTGCTCACAGATAAGCCAGGTCGGACGAATCTGTTAGAGTACGACATGAAGGTTACCGACCCTACCCCAGTATGCATGAGAACATACCCTATACCCTATGCGAAAGCCCAAGCACTAAGGGAGGAAGTTGATTATCTGTTGAAGGAGAAAATTATCTCGAAGTCAGACTCTCCCTATAGCTCAAGTGTGGTGCTATTGAGAAAACCGAGTGGTGAACACAGGTTATGTATTGACTACCGGAAGCTTAATGCGATCACAGAATCTCAGGTGGACCCATTACCTGACACCAACCAGCTGTTCTCTACACTGAGTAAGGCTAGGTATTTATCGAAGGTAGATCTAAGCAAGGGATACTACCAAATACCAGTGAAACCAGAAGTTAGGAAAATGCTGGCATTCAGTACATCAGACGGACACTACGAGTTTAATGTACTACCCTTTGGGCTGAAAAATGCTCCAAGTATCTTTTCAAGAATGATGAGGAAATTATTGGAACCTCTACAAAATCCCCATATCACTAACTTTATGGATGACATTCTTGTTGCTACAAACACATTTGAAGAGCATATAGTAGCGCTCTCCATGTTGTTTGACAGACTGAGAGAAACTGGATTGACTGCACGTCCAACCAAGTGCTATATCGGTTGTAAGGAGTTGGAATTCTTAGGTCACACTATTTCTACAGGTCATATGTCTCCTGACCCAAAGAATATAGAGAAGCTAAAGAAGGCACCCAGACCTCAAACGAAGAAAGATGTGAGATCATTCGTGTCTTTATGTGGGTTCTATCAGAAGTACATACCCCATTTTAACTCTCTGTGTGCACCATTAACTAACTTAACGAAGAAAGGACAGCCTGACAAAATCCAATGGAATGCTGATTGTGAAAAAGCTTACACAGAGCTAAAAGCAAAACTCACCAGCAAACCCATCCTTACACTACCCGATATCACACAGGAATTTGTATTAAGAACGGACGCTAGCAGTATAGGTATTGGTGCAACTCTCTTGCAGAAATCAAAAGCCCAGCCGGAGGAACTTTTACCAGTCGCCTACGCCAGTAGGAAGCTGAATGCAGCTGAGTTGAACTACTCGACCATAGAGAAGGAATGTTTAGCTCTAATTTGGTCCATCAACAAATTTTCACCTTATCTGTATGGGACACACTTCATTGTCCAAAGCGATCACCAACCTTTAACATTCTTGGCTGCATCTAAAAAGCTAAATTCGAGATTGTTAAGGTGGAGTCTGCTTCTTGCGCCTTATTCCTTTACCGTGAATTACATTCCGGGAAGAGACAATGTAGGAGCTGATTTTTTAAGTCGACACCCTAGTACTCTGGAAGGACAGACGCAAAAGGATTAACCACAGCAGGGGTTTACACGTCAGCTATGACAAGTCACAGCTAGGAAAGGAGGGGGCTATGTCGTGAAACGAAGTGTAACCCACTACTTTGTTAATCACTATGTCGAGATACAGATTTGCTTCAACCAATCAACGATCAACGTTCACCAGTCTCTGAGACAGAATAAATTAACGGCCATCTTGTTCACGCAAGATGGCCGGAAAACTGAATAAAATTAGGCTGTATGAGACCAGGTACAAAACCGGAGGAAACCAATCAACTTGCTCCGCCAGGAACCAACCGAAAGCTTTCCTCAAGTAGTTACTTGACTATATAATCGGGCGGATTTTATGCTAACCACGCAACCCCGAACTTGACGCCAGAGATACAGACTGAAGAGGGAGAAGCTGTCACCTTGATTTATGGTAACTTACCTGAGGGCATCGACCTGCAACCTACTTCACTAAGTCGCGTCAAAACCTGGCCAGTTTAAAATCTTAGGAGGGTAAATATTTTTACGATAACCGTTGGTATTTGTTGTGTGTCATTTATACTACCTATCAGGTTACTGATTGTATCTTGGGGGGAATTAAGTATAATGATTGTATTTCCTATTATGATTGAATAGACGAAGACTAATAGGACTCATACTTCAACCTATTGTCTCCTATACTTCAATCTATTGTCAGTCTATAACTTCAGTCTATTGTCTCTGAATTCCAAACTGTAAATATAACCAAAACAGTCCTTGTTAGGACTCAATCTATTGTCTCCTATAACCTGCAATATAACTCAATCTATTGTCTCAGATAAGACCAACTGCAATATAACCAAAACAGTCCTTGTTAGGACTCAATCTAGATAAGACCAATAACTGCAATATAACCAAAACAACTTGTTAGGACTCAATCTATTGTCAGGACTCAATCTATTGTCGCATCTAACCAAAACAGTCCTTGTCAGGACTCAATCTATTGTCGCATCTAACTCCAATCTATTGTCTCCTATAACTCCAACCTGATATATCACCAACCAGTCCTCGTCTCATATACTCCTATCATAAGAACATAACAATATTGTTAGGATATATGTTACCAGCTATTGTCAGAGAGGGCGTGATATAGTATAGGGGGAAGGACATTGTTGTATCACACCTAGGTGTACATATTATTGGATTTATTCATGTATTGATTTATATTATGGGATGTATTCATGTATAAAATGTATTCATGTATTGAATCTATATTATTGAATGTATCCATGTATTAGTTTATCAGAAAGAATGTTTTGCAAGTAGACACCTGTCTTGTCTCGCTATTGCTAAATCATACTGAGCCATGTTGTCATTCATCCCACATGCATACATCGGAGACACGCTCATTTCACTCACACTAGAAATAGGTGGGCTTGAGGACAGAAATTAGCCCCTATTTTTGCTTTGTTACAGGTTTAATTGTGTCCTAAAAACCTGAGGTCGTATGTTCGAGTCAATCCCGCTGCCTGGAACTCCGCAGGAGCATAGAGGTTGACCAGACTCTACATCTTTGGTCCCCCTCAGTCTTGGGTGGGCTAAAGGAACGATACTCTGCCGGTGGTGTGAACCAAACAAAGAAGAACAGACTTAAGAGAGATGAGTACACATTAGTACCATTTCTGTCGGCATTGTGAGCATAGAACTGTCAATGAAGAAAACGTGAATTAGCGTAGCAAGAGACAATAATAAGATCATAGTGGATAAATTATACGTAAATAACAGCATAGCTGATAAACGTTATATCCTTAATTAACAGCACAGCTGATATAATTTTTGTTCCTATAATTGGAAAACGTGTTGTAATATTTATAAATATAAATATTTGTAAATCATATGTAAACTTACCAATTCATTTCATTCCATTTTTTTGCAACATTCACCTTTCAGCACAAGAGTAGATAGTGTATATATACTAAATAAAATATAAGGAAATTGTATTTTGAACGACTTGTCAATTTTATCATTGTTAAGTAAAAATCTGTTTCCTTGCTTTGTTTAATATCACAATTAGTTACACAGCAGAGGTGGCGCTTTATGTCGGTCTCCTCTATACTATTGTTTCGAGATCAGATCATTCACAGCCGTAACTAATTTGTGATACCAGTAGTCCTCTCAGACACTGGGACTTCACCATTTTCTGCAGAAATTCTATTTCTGTAATTGTCAGTACTATACTGATCCAAGAGCCAAATAAAACCTCTCGCCACACTGGGGGCTCGTTCCTGGGATATTTCTGTATATCTTGAGCCATACTTAGTCTATTCATCTATCTACACTCTATCTTGTGCCACCCATAGGTAACATAAGAAAATAAATTTTTATTTTTTGAAAAAAAATTCTATTTTAGGATTTTTAAAACAATATTTTCTTAGGAGGAGTACCATTTAGTACTCAGTAAATAGTTGATGCTCACAAAGTTGCACGGAAATTTTTTGTTCATTTAAAGTAATTAATTTTAATTACAATAATTTGGTTATAGTAAATTTACATACCCTCTCTAAGTAACGCCATGGCTGATCTAGTGAAGTTCAGGACTGCGGTCATGCAGATGGGTAAGGAATTAAATATGACAGGTGATGCTCTTACTCAGTATGTCACAACAGAAGTGGACAAACACATGGATAGGGAAGAAAGAAAGTTGCAATTAGAGACTGAAGCAAGGAAATTAGAGGCTGATAGAGAAGCAAAGAAATTTGAGGCTGAGGAAAGGCGGTTGCAAGCAGAAGCTGAGAGAGAAGACAAAAGATTAGAAATGGAAGCCAAGAAATGGGAGGCTGAAAATGAGGCAAAGAAAATTGAAGCTGAGGAAAGGAAATTACAAGCAGAGAGAGACCATCAGTTGAGATTAAAAGAGCTTGAAATTCAGGCAAATACTGGCAATAATGGTGGGAGCTCACCTCACTCTGAGAGTAGCTCCAGCCAGAGCACCTCAAGTGGGGCCATGAATTTTCATCTGGACCCATTTGTTGAGAAAGAAGACGCCATTGAGTCGTACCTGGATAGATACGAAAGACTTGCCACTACCTATGGCTTAGTGAAAGAAAAGTGGAGTCTTAAACTATCTCAGGGATTGAGAGGTGTTGCCTACGATGTATATTTGAAGCTCTCAAGAGATGACCAGGAAGATTATGAAATCCTGAAACAGGCACTGCTTGTGAGATATGAAAAGAACTCAGAATCATATAGAAAGAAATTCCGAACAGCTAAACTTCTTCCAGGAGAAAACTATCACCAGTTCTCTGCTAGATTGGAACCTATTTGGAAAAATGGAGTAGTTTAGGAAAGTGTCAGGACCTGAAAGAAATGATAATGATGGAGCAAGTGAAAGAGTCCATGCCTCAAGAAATGAGGAAGTTTATCATGGAACAAGGAGCAGAGAGATTGGAAGATATTGTAACTGTTGCTGAGAGATATCAAGCAGCTCAGGCAGAATTATTAGGAAATAAGAAGAAGCAGGGTGAAAACTTCAAATCATCACAAAACTATACCAAATATGAACAAAAGGACCATACCACAAGGAACAAACAAAGATTTGACCAAAAGGACAAAAACCCTCTAAGATCGGATAAGACACCTTACCGGAAGGAAGGAAAGTGGTGTAAAACTTGTCTAATGAGTAACCACAATACTGCGGACTGCAGAAGGAAGAATCCTCCTCATCATGCTGCATGTCTTACAACAGGGAATCAGGGAAGGAAGGAAATGGCAGTAAGTCAGAAAGACTTCCATCATCCCCCTGTCTGTGAGGAAGTGACCGTGAATGGCACTCAAGTACTGTGTTTATATGACACAGGATTGGACTTTGATTCAGTTGTGTGCTCTTCTTTAGTGAGTCCTGACCAGATAACCACAGAAACAGTGGAAATCAGAGGACCGATCAAGGGAGCAAGAACCATGACACTACCCATAGCTCGAATCAACATAAGTTCTCGCTATGTGGAAGGAGAAATCAAAGCAGCAGTGATGGACGACCCTATTTACCCTTTGATTTTGGGGTGTAGGTATGTTTTCCTTGGAGAACCTATAAAACCTGTAGTTATGGCAACAGTCCAGACCAGGGAAAGCTCCAGGAAAATGGAGGAGAATCCTATCAATACTCATCCAGAAGAGATGAAAAAGGCTCAAGCAGCAGACAGCACATTGAAGCCTTGTTTTGGCAAATTGCCTAAAGCCCATAACCCTCCAGAGAAAGGAGACTTGTATATGAAGAATGGCCTACTATACAGAAAAGCTGGAACAGGACCTAAAGGGCATGGACAGCTTGTAGTGCCAAAATCTTACAGGGAGAAGGTTATGACGCTAGGACATGCTATACCCTTCAGTGGACATATGGGAATAGGGGCCACTGGACAAAGGATAGCCTGTCACTACTTCTGGCCAGGAATTACAGAGGACATAAAAAGATATGTAAGATCTTGTCCAGAATGCCAAAGAGTAGCTCCTAAGCATAGGACTGCACCAGCAACACTGGGAGAAATGCCTATTATGGGAACCCCTTTTGAACGTGTTGCAGTAGATATTGTTGGACCCCTCACTAGGACCAAGAAGAGAAATGCTTACATCTTAACCTTGGTTGATACTTGCTCTATGTGGGGAGAAGCAGTGGCCATGTCAGCTATAGATTCAAAGCACGTGGCAGAGGCCCTGTTGACAATATTTACCCGATTAGGTTTCCCGCATCAGATATTGACTGACAATGGGTCTCAGTTTAAGGGAAAGCTAACACAAGAAGTATTCAGGATATTTCAAGCCAGGCACTATCATTGTAGTCCCTACCATGCCCAAGGGAACGGTCAAGTAGAGCGGTTCAATGGTACGCTAATTTCAATCCTTAGAAAGCTGGCGAGTGAAAAACCTGATACTTGGGATACATACTTACCCGCTGCACTATTTGCATATAGGGAAGTACCCCACAACTCAACTGGATTGGCTCCAGCTACATTGTTGTTTGGAAGACCAATAAAAGGTCCACTGGAAGCATTGCTGCGGACATGGACTGATGAAAAGGCAGAGGAAACAGTGACTTCCGCATACCAGTACGTCAACGAGTTGACATCTCGATTGAAAGCAGGTTGGAAACTGGCCAATGATAACTTAAGACAGGCCAGGAGGAAGCATGCTGCGTACTACAACAAAAAAGCAAAGGATAGGGAACTGGAGGTGGGTGAAAAGGTGTTATTACTGTTGCCAAGCAGCAATAATAAATTGCAGATTGGATGGCAGGGACCCTATGTCATACTGGAGAAACTTTCCAGGACCAATTATAAGATTGACAAGAAAGGAAAGGAGAAGGTATATCATGTCAATCTTCTTAAAAAATACTATGACAAGGAATCATCAGAAGTTGCACATATTATGACCCTAGCCATTGCAACAGAAATGCACGGTGAACCACTTCACTCTATGGAGTATCCACTCACAACTACAGAGGATTATGTTCAAGTAAATATTAGTGAACATTTAACTCCAGAGCAGAAGAAGAGGGTTCAGAAAGTGTTGGAAACCCATGCTGATGTGCTCACAGATAAGCCAGGTCGGACGAATCTGTTAGAGTACGACATGAAGGTTACCGACCCTACCCCAGTATGCATGAGAACATACCCTATACCCTATGCGAAAGCCCAAGCACTAAGGGAGGAAGTTGATTATCTGTTGAAGGAGAAAATTATCTCGAAGTCAGACTCTCCCTATAGCTCAAGTGTGGTGCTATTGAGAAAACCGAGTGGTGAACACAGGTTATGTATTGACTACCGGAAGCTTAATGCGATCACAGAATCTCAGGTGGACCCATTACCTGACACCAACCAGCTGTTCTCTACACTGAGTAAGGCTAGGTATTTATCGAAGGTAGATCTAAGCAAGGGATACTACCAAATACCAGTGAAACCAGAAGTTAGGAAAATGCTGGCATTCAGTACATCAGACGGACACTACGAGTTTAATGTACTACCCTTTGGGCTGAAAAATGCTCCAAGTATCTTTTCAAGAATGATGAGGAAATTATTGGAACCTCTACAAAATCCCCATATCACTAACTTTATGGATGACATTCTTGTTGCTACAAACACATTTGAAGAGCATATAGTAGCGCTCTCCATGTTGTTTGACAGACTGAGAGAAACTGGATTGACTGCACGTCCAACCAAGTGCTATATCGGTTGTAAGGAGTTGGAATTCTTAGGTCACACTATTTCTACAGGTCATATGTCTCCTGACCCAAAGAATATAGAGAAGCTAAAGAAGGCACCCAGACCTCAAACGAAGAAAGATGTGAGATCATTCGTGTCTTTATGTGGGTTCTATCAGAAGTACATACCCCATTTTAACTCTCTGTGTGCACCATTAACTAACTTAACGAAGAAAGGACAGCCTGACAAAATCCAATGGAATGCTGATTGTGAAAAAGCTTACACAGAGCTAAAAGCAAAACTCACCAGCAAACCCATCCTTACACTACCCGATATCACACAGGAATTTGTATTAAGGACGGACGCTAGCAGTATAGGTATTGGTGCAACTCTCTTGCAGAAATCAAAAGCCCAGCCGGAGGAACTTTTACCAGTCGCCTACGCCAGTAGGAAGCTGAATGCAGCTGAGTTGAACTACTCGACCATAGAGAAGGAATGTTTAGCTCTAATTTGGTCCATCAACAAATTTTCACCTTATCTGTATGGGACACACTTCATTGTCCAAAGCGATCACCAACCTTTAACATTCTTGGCTGCATCTAAAAAGCTAAATTCGAGATTGTTAAGGTGGAGTCTGCTTCTTGCGCCTTATTCCTTTACCGTGAATTACATTCCGGGAAGAGACAATGTAGGAGCTGATTTTTTAAGTCGACACCCTAGTACTCTGGAAGGACAGACGCAAAAGGATTAACCACAGCAGGGGTTTACACGTCAGCTATGACAAGTCACAGCTAGGAAAGGAGGGGGCTATGTCGTGAAACGAAGTGTAACCCACTACTTTGTTAATCACTATGTCGAGATACAGATTTGCTTCAACCAATCAACGATCAACGTTCACCAGTCTCTGAGACAGAATAAATTAACGGCCATCTTGTTCACGCAAGATGGCCGATGAAAACTGAATAAAATTAGGCTGTATGAGACCAGGTACAAAACCGGAGGAAACCAATCAACTTGCTCCGCCAGGAACCAACCGAAAGCTTTCCTCAAGTAGTTACTTGACTATATAATCGGGCGGATTTTATGCTAACCACGCAACCCCGAACTTGACGCCAGAGATACAGACTGAAGAGGGAGAAGCTGTCACCTTGATTTATGGTAACTTACCTGAGGGCATCGACCTGCAACCTACTTCACTAAGTCGCGTCAAAACCTGGCCAGTTTAAAATCTTAGGAGGGTAAATATTTTTACGATAACCGTTGGTATTTGTTGTGTGTCATTTATACTACCTATCAGGTTACTGATTGTATCTTGGGGGGAATTAAGTATAATGATTGTATTTCCTATTATGATTGAATAGACGAAGACTAATAGGACTCATACTTCAACCTATTGTCTCCTATACTTCAATCTATTGTCAGTCTATAACTTCAGTCTATTGTCTCTGATAATTCCAAACTGTAAATATAACCAAAACAGTCCTTGTTAGGACTCAATCTATTGTCTCCTATAACTCACTCTATTGTCTCAGATAAGACCAACTGCAATATAACCAAAACAGTCCTTGTCAGGACTCAATCTATTGTCGCATCTAACTCCAATCTATTGTCTCCTATAACTCCAACCTGATAGATCACCAACCAGTCCTCGTCTCATATACTCCTATCATAAGAACATAACAATATTGTTAGGATATATGTTACCAGCTATTGTCAGAGAGGGCGTGATATAGTATAGGGGGAAGGACATTGTTGTATCACACCTAGGTGTACATATTATTGGATTTATTCATGTATTGATTTATATTATGGGATGTATTCATGTATAAAATGTATTCATGTATTGAATCTATATTATTGAATGTATCCATGTATTAGTTTATCAGAAAGAATGTTTTGCAAGTAGACACCTGTCTTGTCTCGCTATTGCTAAATCATACTGAGCCATGTTGTCATTCATCCCACATGCATACATCGGAGACACGCTCATTTCACTCACACTAGAAATAGGTGGGCTTGAGGACAGAAATTAGCCCCTATTTTTGCTTTGTTACAGGTTTAATTGTGTCCTAAAAACCTGAGGTCGTATGTTCGAGTCAATCCCGCTGCCTGGAACTCCGCAGGAGCATAGAGGTTGACCAGACTCTACATCTTTGGTCCCCCTCAGTCTTGGGTGGGCTAAAGGAACGATACTCTGCCGGTGGTGTGAACCAAACAAAGAAGAACAGACTTAAGAGAGATGAGTACACATTAGTACCATTTCTGTCGGCATTGTGAGCATAGAACTGTCAATGAAGAAAACGTGAATTAGCGTAGCAAGAGACAATAATAAGATCATAGTGGATAAATTATACGTAAATAACAGCATAGCTGATAAACGTTATATCCTTAATTAACAGCACAGCTGATATAATTTTTGTTCCTATAATTGGAAAACGTGTTGTAATATTTATAAATATAAATATTTGTAAATCATATGTAAACTTACCAATTCATTTCATTCCATTTTTTTGCAACATTCACCTTTCAGCACAAGAGTAGATAGTGTATATATACTAAATAAAAAATAAGGAAATTGTATTTTGAACGACTTGTCAATTTTATCATTGTTAAGTAAAAATCTGTTTCCTTGCTTTGTTTAATATCACAATTAGTTACACAGCAGAGGTGGCGCTTTATGTCGGTCTCCTCTATACTATTGTTTCGAGATCAGATCATTCACAGCCGTAACTAATTTGTGATACTAGTAGTCCTCTCAGACACTGGGACTTCACCATTTTCTGCAGAAATTCTATTTCTGTAATTGTCAGTACTATACTGATCCAAGAGCCAAATAAAACCTCTCGCCTTGCTGTAAACGGCTACACAACGTAACAAACGTCCTTTTCAGGACGAACGCAGAAGAAGGAGATTATCACTCCTTATGGAGCATGGGTCCAACAATGTAGCTGGTCCACGTGCAGAAAACCTGCACCAAAAATTCACATGATCTTGCAATGGTGATTTCTGTAACAACAGGTTTACCTGATGATGTTGCCAGACTCTTGGACAACCTCATAGTAGTCGCCTTTGTACGACATGCCTGAGGAAGCAGTAGTCATATTCTTTCTTTGACTTATCACAGACCCCCGGGAACTACACGGGGCGTACTGTAAATACTCCAAGAACTATCATTCGTAAATAATTTGATGTTTTAAATGTCACACTTGTGATGAATTTACCGTGATACAACGTTAAAATATCTCCAATTATAAAGATAACATGTAGGGATAAAAATAATGCGTAAGATACTAGGAGACATGCTCGCCCATGCCCGCATTTCCTACCGCCATTGAAACTAACTAGTTAAACATGCAGACGAAACGGTACCCTTGTAGACGGGAGGGAAACGGAGATAAAAATCATTATGACGGTCTGAACACGTGTTTGAATCTAGAAAGGCAAAAAGACGTAATTTGTAGTTTAAAAGAAAAAAATCACGCCACTAGTTGACACAGTATAATGAATTGATAGAAAACGACTTTAGCTCTTGTCAGAGACAGACGTTTCTTTGACGATTTACGGTACTTTGACGTTATAGTTTGAATATAGCGGCAACCGCGTGAACGAACGTTCAAAAACTGATTTCAAAAACTAACCTTGAGGAAAGTAGGTTTTTTGCTTAATAATAAAGTTATGAAAATAAAACCTAGCTAGTTTGATAGCCCATCTTAAGCAGAGAAATAAAATACTTTTAATTATACAGACGGACAGATAACACGGAAGATATTGACGAAAGACCGTATTGTTCCTATCAGACTAGCGAACAGTATTGTTGTGCATACTTTCACTAAAGTCTCAATTTTGCGTCCTTGAGACAAGAAAAGGCAAATTTTAAACTGTAATACACTAGCGGGGCAAAGTCGAGAGATAGTGGCTAAAAATAACTTAGGAAGCAGGTTCGTGCAGTTTTTACATGTGTTAGTCCAAAAAACAAGTGAAATTGTGGGGAAAAGATAGAATGTGACCGACGTACATTTTAAAAATTGAGATGTACTTTTGACTTTTTTGGGAAAAGATAAAATGTGACCGACGTACATTTGAGAAATTAAGATGTAATTTTGACTTTATTTTCAAATTTTGAATTGAAAAGCTTAGCCTTCTGATCTGATTGGCCAACGCATTTTATATTAGCGGGATAGAGACACACATTTTTGCCATTTTATATAAGTCTGTCCAGTAACACAGTCATTAACTGCTAGTGGTGTTTTCCAAGGAAGAATACATAAAATTTAGTGGGACGCCATACTCTAGCCAGCAGCTCAGCTGAGTTTTGCTAGTATTAACTGTGTTCTCAATTCTGAATTCTGGTAAGAATGAAAGCATTTATCTTGTTTATTTTAATATTTTGAGTGATTGATACTGCCATATCATGAAAAATGATTACGACAAGTAAGTGCTCGCTCTAGGTCCCCAGCCGCAGTTCAGGGTCTAGAGACAAACAAATAATATATGGACGCCTAACTAAGACTATGGAAGGCGAATCAATTATTGAGATCAGTGGGAACATATCACCTATCTTATTGAATAAAAGAGGAAACTATTGAACACATATCAGATGCAATGCAGTCTTGGGGAACTGGTACTATGTGAAAACAACTGGGTAAGATGTGCTATGTTGGTCAGAGAGATCTGACCCAGTCTGTGTAATGTTGTTGTGTTGTGTTGTGTATAAGAGAGGCTCAGTAGGTAGAGTACTGACACATGGCACAAAACTTTTGTTTCAGAATTGTGAGTTTCTGTTTTGGCACTACAGTGGTGCCAAATGCTTATGTAAGAGTACACAAGCAGATGTGTGTGCCGCCTAACAGTTGTGTCTGTGCAGCCTAACATTGTACTCCAGCTACGGAGAGGAGTGGGCCACAAGAATCTTGTATCAGATCGTCACAGGCGAGATAAGTGAAATTCTGGCCTGCTGGAGATTCACAACTATTCTACCATCAAATAAAGACATAACTATTGAGAAATAAACATTTACCTCATTCCATAAGTCAATGGACAATGATTTTGGTAGTCACAGATTGGGCGTGATGACGCCACCCCAACGAAACATCCAGTACTAGTTCTCCCAAAGACAGTATAGATAACATTAATAATAACCATTTCTATAATATACCTATGTACACAAATTACATTTTATTATGCCACATATTTATGCATTTCATTGATAAACCCATATCATTTTATATGTTCTGACCAAACTAAAACATTGGTTCAGAACTAATAAATTTAAAAAAAATTGTTAAAATTTAAACTAAAACAACCAGAGTTAGTTCAGTGTGTTATAGAATTTATTAATATTATTAGATTTATTAATTACATGTATGTGTCTGTATATTATATTACTACACATTACATTTCAGTACCCTAGACTTTTTATCGTAGCTAACATTCATGATAGTAGAATAGGTCTGTTGAGGTCGTAGTGGTAGTAAGAAGGGCCTTCTGTATTTCACATAAACTTTTATCTCAGGAGCCTTCACAGCTGACCTCATACAGTACACTAGGTAACATAACAACCATACAATACCATCAAAAACCACTACAACACTCAGTTGATAATAAAAACTAGAATTAATTGACTTGACTTGACTTTGATCCACTGTCACTTGCGTCAACTCTTGGTGGCATTAAATGAATTATAACTGAAGATTACGTTGAACGCGGTAGACCCTTACTAAATTGTGGATGAGAGAGGCAAATGAAGCTCATCTGATTCTATTCCACTCTTCTCCCAATTCTGACAAAATTTATGGATTGATTGTTCTGTCACGAAGTGGATTTAAGTTTAGGGTTTGTCTGATTACCTAGACAAGACCCTAGTTATAAGAAAGTCTGAGAAGATAGGTTTTGTATGAGAAATGACAGTGAATGTGGAAAGATGAGACTTATAGCTTCGAGGGTGAGAACCTAGATTGACTCTCCCTCGCCACTCGTGACTTTAAGTACTAACTATTTTCTCACCACCTCTGACTACCATAAAGGAGATAAGGTTTCACTAAAGTACACAGACACAGCTATACAGACAAGCATATACGTACAGTATAGTTATAGAGAAACTGATCCAGTGTACATTTTATAGTTTTATTAAACAAATCAAATAATCAAATAACACAGTAAAATAAATAACGTGCGAGGTCGCACCAACCTGGAACAAGAACAATTAAAATGACAGACACTTATACACAAACACGTCCACCCTTTCCTTCAACCTGCATGGAAAAAGAATTAAGGATTAAACAGACGCTACTTAGTGGGGGTCTCTAAGTAAGATCCACCACTACTAACTATCCTATTATTATTTAAATCTAATCCTCTGTCCTACTGCAGACGTATCCATAACTGTCTACACAAATCTGGAAAAGAAAACCACTATATGATGTCCTACACAGATAACACCTGTACCACAAGCACTGATCCACTAACGGACTATTCAGTGCTGACTCAGAGGCTGTCCTCTAACTCTGTCTATCAAACTATCTAAATTCTTGCTCTCCTCTACTACTGCTCAGTGTCTCTCTGACACTGCTGTCTTCGGCTGAGTGGCGTCTCCGTTACGTCCCTCCTCTTGATAGCACTCGGAAAGGAATGATTTCCCTTTCTCCTTCCCAAACTACAGATGCTGATGACTTTGGTATTAATACGATGGACTTGACTCGGGATATAGATGCTTCACTGCTGATGAAAACTTCTTTCCCTTGCCCAGGTAACCTCTTCGGGTTTAGGACAAACGACTTTATTATGGTCGTATAAAACCAACAACACCAGGCCACGCGCCCACTTGGTGTGTTATAATGAGCTAAGTGCTCCGGATTTTAAGAAACCCGTTCCCGCTGAAGGATGTGCTTCACTGCATGAGAACTTTGTTCTATTAATTTGTCAGATTTATTCTCAAAGTTTAACGAAATAAATCTACAACTGCAAGGAAATGATATTAATCTTATAAAAGTCAAATCTGTCATCTCCACGTTTCTGACCAAATTAACGCTATTCAGACGCAATATTGGCCGTCGCGAGTTAATCCAATTTCCCAGCCTCTTAGAGTTGGAAGAGAAAGACAAAATACCAGAGGATAATAATAATAACCCCTTCAGTCATAACTGACTATAGGAATGCGCCCCTGAGGTGACAGTCCTCAGCTGCCTATTTTTCTGGTGTTCCTTTCGACGTTTTCTCCTCTCTGTCGTACGGTAGGTTAATTGTTTTATTGTGCCCGTCTAAGTAAAGAGCGAATGTTGACATATACGAGAATATATAGAAAATAGATTTCACAGGTGGTAGGCTGAGGGAAAGATATGTCTCTGGAGTGAGTATGTTTCTCTCCTCCAGCCTATCCGTACAACTGTGCTTTGTTTATAAGACAGTCTTTGTCTCCATATCTAAAATAAGACAAGTTACTCTACACACACACAATTATGTGACAACAAGACACACACACGTGAAAAACTAAGGATAAATGGGTATGGGTCTGACTAATACACAAAGTTAAATTTCTTTGTTGTTTATTATCACTAAACTGGTTACAACATCAAATACCCAAAAGATATCAAGGAAATCATTTACATATAGAGGAAATAAAGAAGAATGGTGCGCCTTCACCATATGTAGAAAAAAAAACCAAAAAATGCCACAGGTTTAAGGTTAGCACTTGGTTACAGAATAAACAATCTTGGTACAATATAAAACCAAGTAAAGTAAACAAAAAAATCAGACAACCAAATTAAAAGATATTTCCTAGCAAGAACAAGAAAATTATCACACACTCACTCACTCAGTGGCCACCTCTCACTCTCTTACCTATAGTCTTCTACCCGTGGGTCTGTGGTATCCCTTGGTAATAGGTTATTCCTCGAACATAATCCCTATTTCACTGTGATTTAATATACCACTCCAGCTGTCGAGGATACAAATTGGCCCCAGTTCTTCCCAAAAAAGAAAACTAATGAGGTGAACGCCGAATATTTTATTTTCCTTGATTAATCCTGGAAGCAATATAAAATCGTAAAGGTTATCGTCACTGTTCTTAACTATCACTTTTCCTCCAATGGGTTGCACAGGTGAATATAAGTCTAGACACAGGAACTACAACTGAATAAAATCGTTGCGACAACGCTTGCAGTGTATGGGCGGGCGGGGGAAAAACAGGCTTGTTTCCCGCTCGGTCTGGAACTTCTATCTGGATACAGGGTACATTACAAATAGGCGAATATTGTGAGAATCCTTGATGTTTACCATTTAAGAGAGGGGGATACTTCTACTATCTGGAAAACTCCGGTTGCTTCAAATGTTAAAAATGATGATGATGGATTTGTATATCGGCCGACTCTTTGCCAGAGCGCCGGTCCTGCACAGTGTATAGAAATAGGTACTCCACTGGAATACAACTGTCAGGTTTTGGGGAAAATAATTATGTTATCAGGTATACGCGACTTGTGGGGCTGTTAAAAATAATATCCTGGATTTGTTAAGTCCAGTATTTATGATTTTCAGTCACAATATATCATCGGGCTAGTACACACTTATAAATGATAAAGAAAAAGACCGCTGGTCTTCCGCTTGGGATCAGGTCTGCGATACAGAATTAAATCTCCATGAATCACTTTTAAACAATATCCAAAAGAAATGGTTTTATGACTGCGCGCTAGACTCTTCTGATTGACGACTGATGGCTGGGCTATAGAAACAGCAATATATATATATATATATATATATATATAGATATATATATATATATATATATATATATATATATATATATATATATATATATATATATATATATATATATATATATATATATATCATAGATTGCTCGTGATCTCTGTCGTGATTTGGTCTGTCTTACAACACGTCATACCATAAGCCTTACTGTGGGAAACTGTCTGATACAATAGCCAATGAAAACGCTCCTTTCGTGGTGTGTGTACTGGAACATTTTATGCTTAACATAGAGGCCCATTTTGTGTAAATGATAGTACGAAGTTATTTAATTTCTTAAGGACTAAAGATGTTTAAACGGAAAGGTACAGATATTTCAACAACGGGAATGTTACTTTAGAGGTAGGTGCAAAGACTTCCTCGAATAGTTGTTCATTTATAGAGAAAGATCGTTTAAAATGACATCTATACATCAGGGTAGTCCCCAATTTAGTTAGTTAAAGTCTGCATAGATTTAAATGCATTTTACTACCTAAACAATTATTATATAGAACGGTAGAGATAAATTCACAGTATAATTCTAGCTTTAAATGACCAAAATCGGCACAGAGTTAAGAAAGATAATGAATATTAAAAATTTTGCTAATTGAACTGAAGGCAAAAATGCGCATCAGTTTTAGATTTTTAACACCGCTTTTACCCCATGCCATCCGAGACGGAGGATGCGGTAGTATATAGGTCCTTGAACTTGGCTGAATTGAGGCCACAACTTTTTCAAAAAGCAAGCTGAACAGAAGAGAGCGTTAAAAGTGTTACTGTCATATACTTTGCCACTGCATCTGCCTAGCAGACCTAGATACCCATTAACAGCCTGTTACAGCTTGTGTGTATTGCCTGAGGGTAAGAAAGAATATATTCATTCATAACCCTCCACTCCCAAAGGAGCATAGGCCTTCAACAAACACATGCCAAGTCCTCCTGTCACGTGCCATCATCTCAAGTTCTTTCCACGTTCTCCTCATCATTTTCATCTGTTTCCAGCTCTCTTCTCCATGTGCTTCTTGGTCTACCTCTGCTTCTCTTGCCCTGGGGATTCCAGAACAAGGACTGCCTTGTAATGCTATCAACAGGTTTCCTCAGTGTGTGTCCTATCCATCGCCATCGTCTTCTTCTCATCTCTTCTTCCACTGGCACTTGTCTAGTTCTTGTCATCAGTTCCACGTTGGTAACCTTGTCATACCATTTTAATCCTTCTATTCTACGCAAGCACCCATTTATGAAAGTCTGTAGCTTTTTGGTTGTTGTCTTTGTTGTTCTCCATGTCTCAGAGCCATACAATAGGACTGACTTCACATTTGAGTTGAAGATTCTTATTTTCGTGTTGGATCCGATTTCTCTTGATCTCCATATATTTCCAAATGCAATGAAAGCTCCTCTTGCTTTTTGTATTCTTATTTTGATATCACTGTCTGTCCCCCCAACTTTGTCTATATTGCTGCCAAGTTATGTGTACGATTCTACATCTTGTATTGGTGCTTCTTCAAGTTCAACCCTGTTATCATTACCTGCATTTATTCTCATTATCTTTGTCTTTTCCCTGTGTATTTTCAGACCCAATTGCTGTGACCTCTCATCGAGTGTTTTCAATTTGTCCTGCATCTGATTACGGTTATGGGACAGAAGAGCTAAGTCATCAGCAAAATCCAGATCATCCAACTGCTTAGTCAGAGTCCACTGGATTCCATTTCTGTTGTGTGTTGTCGATGTTCTCGTAACCCAGTCTATTGCTAGTAAGAAAAGAAATGGAGACAAGAGGCATCCCTGTCGCACTCCTGTTCTTATCCTAAACGGTTCTGTAAGCTGTCCTTCATGAAGAACTCTGCATGTCATGTCTTCATATGTTTTCTTTATTAAATTAATGATCTTCAGGGGAACTCCATAATGCCTCATCAATTTCCAAAGTGATTGTCTACACTGTCAAATGCCTTTCCATAGTCCACAAATCCGATGTATAGTGGTGAATTCCATTCCAGACTTTGTTCAACTATTATTCTCAAAGTGGCTATCGGGTCTGTACAGGATCTGTTTTGTCGAAAACCTGCTTGTTCATCTCTCAATTTCTTGTCTATGGACTCTTTTAATCTTTCAAGGATAATCCTGTTTAATACTTTTCCTGGCACTGAAAGTAACATTATTCCTCTATAATTTGTGCACTCTTGTAAATTTCCCTACTTAGGCAACTTAACCAGATATCCTTCCTTCCATTCTGCTGGTATCTCTTCCTTTTCCCAGACTTTACCAAGTAATTTATAAAGCATCTCTGTAGCCGTGTCGATATCTGCTTTGATGGCCTCTGCTGGAATGCCATCAGGTCCAGACGCTTTTCCATCTCTTAGAAGCTTTATGGCTTTATTTATTTCTTCTTTCTTTGGTCTTTCACCGTTAATTTGTAGCTTTTATTCTGCTGTCTGGATGTCCGGGAGGTTTTGTGGAGCTGGTCTATTGAGAAGGTCCTCAAAATATTCTGTCCACCTCTTCATTTGCTCTTGTATATTGCTGAGCAGTTTTCCATTCTTGTCTTTTATGAAGCAACTTGTTTGATTGTGTTTCCCCGTTAGCTTCTTTGTGCTGTTATACAGTTCTCTCATATTCCCTTTGGCTGCAGCATCTTCTGCCTCTCTTGCCAACTCCTCAATATACTTCCTCTTGTCTCTTTTGATACTTCTTTTTACTTCTTTGTTTGCTTCTGTGTACACTTCTTGAGCCTTGGCTTTGGAACTTCTGGTTTTGCTTGTGTTTAAATCTGCTTTCTTGTTTTTCCTGTCTTTTATCTTATTGGTGGTTTCTGTTGTTATCCATGCTTTTTGTTGTCGTTCCCTTTTCCCCAGTATTTCTTCACATGTCTCATTCCATACCGTTTTGATTTGCTGCCAATAGTCTTCAGTATTCTCTGCATCTTCCAGCTGTTGGAGCACTTGGAATTTGTTGGATATTGTGACCGCAAATTTGTCTCTTGTTTCTTGATTTCTTAGATGTCCTACATTAAATTGTTGTCTATAATTTTGCATTGTTGCATATCTCTTGAGTTTCATTTTTACTTTGGCTATCAGAAGGTGGTGATCTGATGCCACATCTGCTCCTCTATATACCTTTACATCCTGCAATGATGATCTAAACTTCTTGTTTATGCACATATGATCAATCTGATTTTCTGTTCTATGGTCTGGTGATATCCATGTTGCCTTGTGTATTTTCTTATGTGGAAACATGCTTCCTCCTATAGCCAGTTGATTTGAAGCACAGAAATTTGAGAATAGTTCCCCCTTTTCATTCATTATTCCTAGCCCCTGTTTTCCCATGACTTCTTCAAAGCCGGTGTTGACTGTACCTATCTTTGCATTCATGTCACCCATCAAAATTGTGATGTCTCTTCTTTTTACTTTATCCATAATTTCCTGTAGTCTAGTATAAAATGCTTCTTTCACCGACTCTTCTTTGTCATTAGTTGGTGCATAACATTGGATGACATTTACATTTATTTTCTATTTAGCTGTTTTAAAAGAAGCTCTTATTATTCTGGATCCAACGGCTTCCCATTCAATGAGTGCTTTCTGTGCTTCTTTAGATAACATAAGAGCTACCCCTTCACTGTGGTGTGAACTTTCGTCTTCATGTCCTGAGGACAGCACCAATTCACCTGTGATAAGTTTCTTCCTGTCTACCCCCTTCCACTTTGTTTCACACAGTCCCAGAACCTCGATTTTATATTCCCTCATTTCTGCTGCTACTTGTGCCACTTTCCCTTGTTCGTTTAATGTCCGAACATTACAGGTGCCAAATCTGGAAGTTCTCCTAGAAGAAAGAAGGTTAGTCAGCAACACAGACTCCTTTCGGCTTTCTATGTGTTGCGTCATACGCCTCCCTGCGAGAGGACCTTCCCCTGTCTTGGATGGCTGTGTTTTATTTTCTTTAATTGACTTGTCCATGTTTGTTGAAGTTTTTTGTGGTTTAAATTTTTTACGGGATGGGGTAACCGGCCCCATGCCCAACCCTCCTTAGTCGCTTTCTACGACATGCTTGGCAGGGAACAGTGTTACTATTCTTTGCTCCCCTTTCGGGCCCCGGTAACACACGGGTGAAGAAAGAATATATATATGTATATAATTATGTAATTTTCTTGTGATTAATCCACTTGTGCGTTAGAAAGGTGTGGTATGTGTTAAGAAAAATTACAGGACTCGTGTGTTGCCGGCAGAAACCGCCAGCATATGTGTACAGTTAAGAGGAAAGCCAGCCTTGTAAATGTGTAGAATAATTGAGAATGATGGCTAAAGAAAGCCTGTAAGTTTGATAACGTATTTAAAGGAGTATTTCTTAAAGGAACGACTCACTTATCAGGACCATAAGAAAGGATGACCGGATTTGTTAAAATGTATTGATCAAAGTGTTACTTAGTAGTTTATACTAGACCAAATCATTGTATGGAAGCGGATCATGGACAAATGGATCTAACTTAGGAAAGTGTAGTCCCATTGAACTGGCTGTGAGTGGTACTGAGGTAAATTGTCCTGTGCAAATGTTAGCACAATGTCTGACTCTGTTTGTTACGACCATTGTGTGTGTGGACAGAATAGTGCTGGGCCATACAGGGGTTGTGATTATTTGTATTCCATGTTTTATCCTGCAACTACCAAGATTGTACGAGACATCCATTTCTGTGGGACTCTGTTGTGCGATAGTTCTTGAGGTTCATAGAAGGATATGAAGGTTACCCTGTTTTCCCGGCCTGGAGATCCAGACATTGTGTGATCATGGCTAGAGTCAGATGCATCTCAACATAACAGATAAGTGGAAAAGCAATTCCATTGGTCAGCCTATCCAGAGACTATATATAATAAATAAAATACAAATAACACAAACCTAGTGAGTGATGACTCATGATGGACATTATTAAAATTATTACTAACTCCACAGTCCAGCGAAAGTGATAAAAATATGTGAAATATATAATTGATATTTGAAAAATGTATTTATCATATTGAACTATTTTGGAAATTGACATTCCATGTTTATTGATTTTATTTTGTAAAAACATTTGAATTCTTTATAAGTTACCTAACCGAAAAGATAAACGGTATAGGATCAATAAATTGTAAATATGTACAATCAGTCTTGCTGAATTATTTAAATTGAGTTAAATTTCTGGTTGATATATAGTTACATATTTAATTAATTAATTAATCCCCTAGCAGAGTCAATGCAAATATACTTACTTAGTCGTTCCCCTTCTACCGTGAGGTGTAGAGGTTTGGAAGAGAGAGAGCGCCAGACTATCCTATCGGCTGTCTTCCTCCTGGCCTGGTTCCATTCTAGTCCTCGGTCCTTCAAAGATTGTCTAATGTTGTCCTCCCAGCGGACTCTGGGTCGTCCTCGGGGTCTGGATCCTTGGCTCTATGTTTCCCATGCTTGTCGTGGTATCCGATTTTCTCCCATTCTGCAGACATGTCCAAACCATCTTAATTGGGACTGTTCTACTTGGGTCTGCAGGGGGTAGGATTTAAGGCCTTGACGTATTGTCTGATTGCGTACCATGTCTCTTCTTGTTACTTCAACCACCTTCCTCAGATACCTCATTTCTGAGGTTTGGATCTGGCTTTTATGGGTTGTAGTCATTGTCCATGACTCGCATCCATATGTCAAGACTGGGACATAGGTGGAGCGGTATACAGCCATCTTCGTTTTCTTACCAACCTCTCTCTTGCTGAGGAATCCTCGATTTATGGCCTGAAAAAGTCTCCCAGCTGCTGCTTTTCGAGTGGCCAACTCTTCTTTGATGCCTCCCTTTCGGTCTATAATAGCTCCGAGGTATTTAAAGTGGTCGACCTGCTCCAGGACCTGTTCTCCCAGCTTAATCTGATGTCTTCTTTCTTCTCATGATATCACCATGGATTTTGTTTTAGAGCTGCTTATGACCATATATAATAACCATTATTCAAGGGAGGATCTGGAGAGGTAGCCCATAGACATTCAGGAACAAACACTAGCATCATACCTGAAGGTTTATACAGCCTATCCTACCTTTGATTGTCGATACACCCTTGCTCTTTTCAGAGAAGGGGGTATTTCTTGTAAGACCAGCCTCTTATCTGGCACTATCCTGGTATCATCTGATACATCTTTTTGTTCAGGATATCTTACATCTTAATAACACCTGAACCTCTCGCGACAATCTCTAATGGCGTTATTTCGCACTCCTGTGTGGGACACAAATTCAGGAGTTAGAGTTATCAAGATGAAAGGCTTTACGTTTCGGTCTTCCAGAGTTTCTCGTCTGGAGCTCTGACCGACATCAAAAGACTTTTGTTCAACTAGCGGGTTTTCCTTTAGAATGCCCGTGTTCACGATCAAAGGCGACAAGAGGGTTTCTGGATTTTCCCTGAATGAACTTGAAAGGGATCTGTTCCGTTTCTCTGACGTGCTGTCTGGCTGTCGAGTATTATATGATTGACAGATGAGCTCGCGTGAGTGGAACGAAGTATAACCAAAGCGTGGTTTGTTTCCTGCTATGACTGACAGGTCACGAAGATTGTAAACACTGCGTTGGCCAGTGTTTAAAGAAAAGAGGGCGGGGACAAAAGGGTGAGCTCAGAAAGACAGGACAGATAGTTTAATGCACGTTGTAGCTAGCAAATCAGAGAGCAGCTATTTGGTTACAATAGGCTGTTAGATTACTGTAGTCTCTTATCTATTACACGTCACACTCTCTTCTGCTTGTTGTGTGAGCTTCTTTTCGCCCAGTCTGAGGTGGCGCCGTAGATAGTATCGTCACTTGATGCGATTGAAATTTTCACCCTCCCAGGTTGCTGGATTTATGTCCAGTGCCTTCCTGTCTCTCTTGCACGCATCTTTGAATCTCAACTGCGGTCTTCCAACTGTTCTTTTGCCATCTGCCAGTTGTCCGTAGAAGATATCTTTCGGGATGCGACCATCTTCAATGTGGCGGACATGGCCAAACCAGAGGATAATCTTCAAGTATATTGTGGACACCTAGTTGTGCTGCATAAAGACATGTCTCAGAGGTTTCAGGATCTTCTTTTTATCACTATTCCAGACTGGATAATAAATCCATCCCTGGACACGTGCAGTGAAGAACTAGGAAGGGTGGAAGAGGAACTGATATCGCTGCACAATGATGTTGAGCTTAAGCCAATGTTCAAAAAATCATATCAATACTTTTGGTTGCAGAAAGAAATCTCTGAACGCTATCCTGCAGTGTTGGGAAAAGTTAAGATGTTCCGTATTGCCTTTCCAACATCGTATTTAGTAGAGCGTGGTTTTAGCGCAGTTGTCCAACTTCTTTCGAAGCAAAGAAACAGATTGCAAATTACTGAACCTGGGGATCTGCGACTCTTTCTGAGTAACTTTCAGCCTGATGTTGAGAAGCTGATATCGATACACCAGGCACATCCATCTCACTGAAGTTAAAATGAAGTACGTTTGTTACTAATATACCCTCGCATACTGCTGTTTGTTATACTGGATTAAGTAATTAAGTTTTTCTTTTTAAATTAAGTTAATAAATAAGCCCCCAGCCTCGCAATGACATGTCATTGGGCCAAAAGGGCTGGAAAGCTCGAGTGCCGCTGGTTAGAGAAAAAAATAAATAAATAAGCATATCTGTAGTTGTATATTAGAATGTAATAAATAGAGCAATTAGTTGTTACTGCATTAGCAGTTCAGTAACTCTTATCTTTCTCTTTACATTTTTCTAAAATGTACTGTGGGGAAATGCAGGGGGCGCTGGGGACATGCCCTGGGAGCCAAGAGGGCGGTGACCCGAAAAAGTTAGGGAAACACTGGGTTAGAGCGATTTCCTCGTGCAGCTCAGTTACCTGGTTCCAGAATCTAAACCTGGTTGTCACGCTCCAGTTGACCCAGTTGTAAATGGGTACCTGACTATACTATTGAATTAGGAAAGGCATAGGCTTGGCCTGTGCTGTTTAAAACAAGTTTAATTGTTAGCATTAATAAAGCCAACGTAGGATTCGTAGGCACGTCACATCTATCTTCGCCACACCCCATTTAGCCAACATTTTATCATTAAAATAAAAAAGAAAGGAGCACTGGCTTGTCTAGTTTGCCTCCTTCAACTTAGACACAATGCCCGTCGGTTATATGAGGACGCATGTTTAAATATAACAGAACATATGGTAAGAGTACCACACTTTTGGCTTAGCGGGTAGAACGCTGGCTTTTCGATGGGAAAGTCACCGGGTTCTGAGATCGAAATCTGGTGGCGTCACGCTCCAGTCGACCCAGCTGTAAATGGGTACCTGACTCTGCTCTTGGGTTAGGGGGCGCGAAGGTAGCGAGGATGGGAGCTGTTCACCCCACCCCATTAAGCTGAACCTAGTATATAAATAATACATACATAAAGGTAAGTTTCAGGCATTCGTGAGAAATAAAGAAGTAGAAAAACTAGAATACTGAAGAAAAAAAAACAACCAACAGAAGTGGTAGGCTTACAAGAGACTCCAATCCCAAATCCAGGACCTTCTTAACGGCAACACCGCCTAGCTTTATTTATCTATTTAAATGGACCTATTAAGGTGTCGGGTTCGAATCACGGTACAGATACGCCCCAGTCTACCTAGCTGTAAATGGGTACCTGACTTTGAGTTAGGGAAGAAAAAGGCAGCGTGTGTGGCAATGTTTGTGTATGTTCTTCTAGATTCTTCGTTCTCTCCTGCATTACCGATTTATTTCTTCATTTTTCACACTCATCGTCCTATTATACGTGCATATTTTATGCACGTACATTCTTGCCTAGTCACTCCCAGACTGGTTTACGTTTCACAATGTGAATCGTAGTATTACAAGGCTAATTAGAGAGGTCGGTGGATAATACTTTTATCACTTAAGTCGTCTAGCCACCTTTGATAGAGACGGTCTTTGTTGACAGAAGGTGGTATCACCAGACCGACGGGAAGAAAGCCAGATTGTCAGTCTGGGAAATCCGTCTGGGAGATGTACACAAACAGGTGATAATATGTAATCGCTTCCGATGGGCCATCACTGAATCAATAATACAGATGGCCCGCCTGGGGAGATTATGTTGGGAATGGCATTAGCCAGGAAATAAGTTCACCGATGTGTTTGTGAGTTTGCACAAATGCAATCGGAAGTATTACTGCTATATTTGAAAGAGGTCACGAGTTTAAATTTTAAAATTGATATTTTAAAACACACGGGGCATAGTAATGATTTAACACCCCGACCCACATAGTTCTAAAGAGACAGGATTGGTCTAAATCGAGGCATTTGTTCTTTTATTTTTCCTGAAGTTCGTGGTACGAGACTACATTACTGTGCGTGGAACGAAGTTACACTTACAAGAAACAAGTCTGAAGTAAGAGTCTTCGCCACTATCGTGTGATTCAAGAAGCTGGGTTCGACACGAACTACCTACAGTGGGCACGTTGTGAAGACACCCACCTTGACATTAGGAGTGAAGTTCATCTAGACGCCTCTAGAGAAGAGTCCTCATCACAAAAGACCTGACAACGACCCATTGCAGTACTCAGCCAGTTGTTTTTTTTAAACATGCGAAAGCAACGGACAATAATCATCAGTCCTCAATTAAGATTAAGTGAAGACAATTTTAAAAAAACCTCTAAAGTCACTTTCATCCATATTTATTTAAATTTGTTAAAGACTAATTGATTATTAAATTTGTTATATGTTATTTTACAAATCCATAGTTGATTCAGTTATTATAGATAAGAGAGCGCATATATGATCTAACAATTTTAATACATATACATATAGTTACATATAAAGAGTCAAACACTTATAAAAGGAATTTCGCTGGATTACACCTGCTGGGGGCTCGAACAAGCCACACCATTGCTTAAAACTTCACAAAAGGTGCCGGATCAGATAAAAGTTAATAGTGCTCTGCCCTACGCCGCATTGTTCTTGACTTCTGAATTATCTTGTGAAAATTCCCTTGAGATAGAAGAATCCTTATCCTTCTATATACAGCTCTGCCAAGAGTAATCTTGTGCGAAGGTAGACACCCTTGAAGACCCATTTTAGATACTTTCGAGTTTTGGCCACTAGAGGACCACTACTGCAGAGCAAAGGGGAGGCAAATCCCGTGACAGCCAGGAAGGGAACTGGTTACCCCATCTCTCGATGCTGGACCTAGTATGGTGAAGTCTCTAACACGTCACTCCCCTACGGCAGTATCTGCTATGGGACTACCTTTACCTTTAATTATAGTGAAGTCAGTGGCGTAATTACCGCTCTGTTGGACTGGGCACGTTCCAGGGGACCTGGGCATCGAGGGGGCCCCATCGAGTGGTCAGAAGGGGCCCTCGCCCTTATAGCCTACATATCTTTTGTAATTTTCGTTGTTCATATGTTAAACGTTATTTCGTGTCCCAGTTTTTCATTTCTCATATAGGAAAATTTTCTTGGCACTTCAAAAAGGTTTTAAGTTCTGATTTGTCGAATTGTATAGCCAACCCCTGTGACACAATCATGTTTCTCTTATCTTGCAATAAATAGTCTCTTAATTACTGATTCCGAACGTTATTTCCCTATAACTGACCTCTCTGATGGAGTCTCTATATAAGGAAAGTTCCACTTAATTAGAACCATGTAAAAAGGTAAAGGATCCCGTTACACGCCCATTGAGGCATATTGGGAATATGGTGTTAGGCCCATATTTTCTTGACCGTCGGCACACTAGGGGTGATGTGGTCAGCATCACGCCGGCCGCCTTAACCTTCCCAGAGTTGCTCTGGTACCCATTTGGGGCTGGGTCGACCCAGGAGCCGTTTGCGGCCTTAAAAAATCCCACCTTATCTGGGGATCGAACCATGGACCACTGAGCTAGAAAGCCAGTGAATTAGAGCCAGGGGGCCACTTAAATTGTAGTTACACTACTGAGTGAGATCTATAACTCCAATACGGCAGTCTTTGCTTTGCGACTCCCATTTTCCCTTTATAACTGCAGCAGCGGCCAGATGGGGAAAACCCACATATTCTTTACGTGACTTGGAAATCTATACGTCGTGTTAACGTCGACTAGGACGTGATCTGCCCGTTTACCAATTCTTGTCACACGAGCGTTTTGCGGAGCTATCTGTGTTCTCTTCTGTCCTTCCTATCTTCAGCGACACCCTGCTGAGTTTAAAAACAAAATGGAAACAGAAGAAGAAGGCAGACGATAGTAGCGCCAGTCATCTCCGTGTAGATCAGTGGTTCTCAAAGGGGGTGGTACCGCCCACCGGGGAGGGGGGGAGCGTTGGGATGGGCTCTGGGAACCACAGGTGCGGTGACCAGAAAACGTTTGGGAAACACTGGTGTAGATGGTGTCAATCTTACACAACTGGTGAGAACATTGAGCCCGGCTGAGATAGGTGTTTCTGCTGTCACGTTTGTGATCCATGGTAGACAGAAACACAACAGACAGAACAAGCAAACGTTTGACAATTCGGGCGCGGTATAAGCTGAGTCAGGGGCTCCCAACATGGCGTAGGCCATACCCCCTTGGGAATCGAGAAACTTGTCAAGGGGGGTACGGGAAATATTTGATAAATGACTATATTATCATAAAGAAATATTCAAAAGCAGTAGTATTACCGAACAAAGTTGGTGCCCGGAGAGCGCTGAGTTCTCAATCGAATCCAATGCAAGAATAAACTGGTGGCTGAACTTGACACACTTAAAAAAAAAAAAAAAACAACAAAAGTAGGCATACCACGAATGAAACTATTGGTTAGAAATAAAAACTCTAAGATCTCTTAAATTTTTGGGTTTGTTTTCTAATAAACATTGAATTCATTTTTGATACTTTAAAAAAAGTTGTTATTTAACTAATACATGTTCTTTACAAACAATGTGTTAATCTGTCTATTTATTTCCTTATGGGCACATACACAGTAAACTCCATAATTTATTTTCCCTCACGCTGAAAATGGAGTAAGGGAAGGTTTACCAAAAGGCAAGAGGGTATGGGATAAGAAAAAACGGTTGAGAACCACTGCCCTAGGTGGACCTGAGTAAATGCCCGGTTTTTCAAACGCTGTTTGCTCCAGTCAAGAATGCGGCCAGGGCGCGAACATACCGAGAAGGTGTATTTTAGAATGCGGGGGTTTACTTGTTGCCGGCTCGTAGTTCGCAAACATTTGTTTTATAATTATTGATTCTTCAGTAGTGCTCGTCACGTCCTGAGGAATATAGACAAAAGAAATTTCCCGATCCAGTCAGGTCTAGGTGCATGTCTTCCCGTCTTTAAAAAAATAATTAATTGTTGCCTCGTTTTGGCTAGATGCGAACTGTTCATCCTAAACACATGGTCCGTCAGTTATATATGGGTGCATGTCGAAATAGAAAAGACTTTTTGGTCTATCTGCACGTATTGTCTTTTATTTCGGAGTTTTGCCCCAAATATGCTTCTGGGTCTACACCTATCTCTCTCATTATCTCTCAGCTCACAGCAGGGCAGGGTTTCTCAACCTGTGGTCCACGAGCCCCTTGAGGGTCGTTGAATGGATTCTTGCTGGTCCGTGTATGTTACCTAACATTTAAAATACACAGCTTTTTTCATTAGGTTTTTATGAACATGTGTTTCCAAGAAGAAGTGCATAGCGTTCATTTGACAATCAAAGGTGTCCATAGCCTTTGTGGCCGTAGACTTATAGGCTTGACTGTGCACTGGTCATAGGCACCAAATAGGTATATATGGCCGCGTATGATGAATGTCTACTATACCCTACTTCGACATTGTTTTGATCGTATATGGTTCGGATCCCTACCCTGAACAGTGAGCAGCTTATTTATATTTGATGGTTTTAGAATGACTGATGTCTCTCTCATGTTTTTTTTTCCTTAACCAGCGGCACATGGGCTTTCAGCCCTTCGGCCCAATGACATGTCATTGCGAGGCTGGGGAACCTGAGGACTTTCCTTCCAACCCGGTCAGGAGCGAAGCTTCTTCCCATCCCAACTATGGTTCATTCTTTGCATCTCAGCCTCCACAGTCCTCCGCCAGGTGGTTTTTGGTCGGCCTCTCTTTCGTTTTCCTTTAGGGGTTCAAAGCATAGCTGTTCTTGTGATGGCATCAGGGTCTCTTCTGAGGACATGGCCAACCCAGCTCCAGCGTCTGCCAGCTATGATAGTGTGCAAGTCCTCTTGCTTGCTCCGAGTAAGCAGATCTTGGTTGGTGATGTTATTCGGCCAAAAGATTCGGTGAATTTTTCTTAGGCATGTTGTGTGAAAAGAGGACAATTTCGACATTTCCTTCTCTGTAACTCTCCAGCATTCCGCACCATAGAGAAGCACTGAAAGCACACAGCTCTGATACAATCTTAATTTTGTGCTTGTGCTGTATTGAGAGGACTTCCAGATGTTGTTTAGGCTAAAAAAGGCTGTTCTTGCTTTATTCATTCTGAAGTTGATGTCTTTGCCTGCCCCGCCGTTTGGTGTTACTATGCATCCTAGGTATGTGAAGGTGTCTGTCTGTACCAGTTGCTGATTCCTTACTGATATGGGCTCAGAGTTGCTCACATTGAGCGTCATGACCTCTGACTTCTTTAAATTGATGTTCAAGCCCACCTGCTGGCTAAACTTATTACGTATATCTGTTTTTTCCTGGATGTGTTGATGTGAATGTGCTAGTAGTGCAATGTCATCTGCATATTCCAGATCTTCCAATGTAGAAAATGTAGTCCATCTTATTCCTCTTGGACAGCCCTCTGTTTTCTGGCGCATCACCCAATCTATGACTGTTACAAATAGAGTGGTTGATAAGGGGCATCCCTGTCGTACTCCTGTCTTCACCTCAACGGTTAGGTTGCTCTGCCCAACACTACACGTAAAGTTGGCATAGAGGCTTTTTATGATTGACACTATGCAGCTTGGAATTCCATAAGCCCTCAGTATTTTCCATAAACTGTCCCTATGTATGCTGTCAAAAGCCTTTTCAAAATCAACGAAATTAATGTACAGCTGTCTTTGCCATTCTGAGCACTGCTCTATAATGTTCCTGAGAGTGAATATATGATCTACACATCTTCTGTTCTTTCTAAATCCTGCTTGTTCTTTCCTCAGTTTGTGGTCTACTGCTTTTGAAATTCTCTGTATAATTATCCTGCCTAGTATTTTGCTGGGAACTGAGAGAAGAGTGATTCCTCTCCAATTATTGCAATCTGCAAGATCTCCCTTCTTGGGCAATTTGATAATTATTTCTTTGTTCCACTCTGATGGCGTTGTCCCCGTTTTCCAGACTTGTGCAAATAGTGGTTCTAATAGTTCTGCTGCTAGCTCAGGGTCTGTCTTAAATAGCTCTGCATTTAAGTTATCATGGCCAGGAGCTTTTCCGTTCTTTAACCCTTTGATTGCTGTGATGATTTCTTCTTTTCGTGGAATGTCTGTATTTAAATCTAGATCGTTTTCAGCCTCAGGAACATTCAATTGTGTCTCTGGTGGTTCCTTGTTCAGAGTTTCTCTGAAGTGCTCTGCCCATCTTGTTTTCTGTCCCTCTGCTGTCGTGATGAGATTTCCTTGCTTATCTCTTAGTAATGTAATATTGTTTGCACCTCGTTTTCCGCTGATGAATTTAGTTATTTTGTATACTGTGCTTTGTTCATTTCTCAGTGCTGCCTCTTCTGCCTGTCTTGCAAGATCATCTAGGAAATTCCTTTTGTTGGCTCGGGTTTGGCGTTTAGCGTCCTTGTCCAGCTGACTGTACTGCTCGCTATATAGTTGCTTTAACCTGGGGGACTTCGCTTCTGTTTTCTTTCTTTTCATTTCCTTTCTCAGTGTTATGGTGTTTAATGTTTCTCGTGTTATCCAGTCTTGCTTCTTCCTTTCCTAGAATCCCAAGCATGATTTGCTGCTTTCCTTATATATTGTTGAAATGGTGTTGAATTTCTGGTCTATATCATCAGTCAATGTCTTTTCCTGACTTTTGGCTAATTGATATCGTTTCTTTATGTCAGCCGCAAAAGCTTTTCTGGTAAGTGGGTCCTTCAATTTGCTGATGTCAAACCTTTTCTGTGTAGTTACAGTTGGTCCAGCCCTTCTTAGTTTCACTTTCAGTTTTGCTACTACTAAATGGTGATCACTTCCCACATCTGCACCTCTTCTTACCTTCACATCTTGTAATGCATGTCTCCATCTACCGTTAATCATGATGTGGTCTATCTGGTTTCTGTCCCGACCATTTGGTGATTCCAATGTTAATTTGTGAATTTTTTTATGTGGGAAAAGTGTTCCTCCAATGACCAGGTTGTTAATTCTACAGAAACTTATTAATTTATCCCCATTTTCGTCTGCTGTTCCGCTGCCGCATTTCTCCATTACTCTTTCATGATATGTATTGTGTGTACCAACTTTCGCATTGAGGTCTCCCATTACTATAATAAGATCATATCTAGGTGTGTCTTCCATTTCGTTCTGCAGTTGTTGATAGAATTCATCCTTGACCTCTTCATCGCTGTCATTCGTTGGTGCTTAGCACTGTATTATTGTAGTATTGGTGAATCTACCTCTCAATCTTAATCTTATCAATCTGTTGTTGATGGGTTTGCATTCCAGTAATGTCCTTTCTATTCCTTTCTGTAGAATAATGGCTACACCTTCATTGTGCTGTCCATCCTCTCTTCCCGAATAAAGTACTGTTTCTCCTGTTGCTGTTTTAACTTTTCCTGCCCCTGTCCATCTGCTCTCGCTTATCCCTAGAATGTGTAACCTATAGTTTCTCATTTCTGCCGTGACCTGTTTTAGTTTACCAGTCTCATTCATTGTCCTGACATTCCAAAATCCTATTCTTGTATCATGTTTTGCGGTCAGGACGTCCGTTCTCATGTCAGTGGCTTCCTTTCGGCTTTCACCACTGATAGTCATACGAGCCTCAGACTCCGTATGTCCGTCCCGCAGGAAAGTTTGTTTATTCGTTATTGTTTCAGTAACTTCAATTTTTTTTTACATAGCCCTATGCTAAAACCCCCAACCTGGAGGACCAGGGTGTCTGCTTTATTCTGACCCCTGCCCGTGCAAACCTGTTCGGCTTGGTAGAACCTTCCAGGAGTAAAACTCCCGCTGGCATAGCTCTGGGGGTAATCAGGGTACGCAAGCCGCCATACCTCGACAAGGTATTGACACCGGTGATGGCAGACTCTGACAGCAGTAGCAATTTAACGTTGAACTTTATTTACAGAAAATAAAGTAAAGAGTGTGAAATGATGTGCCCAACCTTTCCATGAGGTTGGCTGACTGGTACAGCCATAATTTCAAATCAATATTGAATACAATGTCTTGCTCACTCGTTCACTCTTGCTGCTTCAGTATTTCTAGCTGTCTCTATTGGTTTTGGTGGTCACGACTTGAAAACCATCTTCTAAATTCTTCATAAGTCTTTTCAAAATGTTCTACTATTATTTCTCCTGTTCAGCTTAATTTCTGTAGTCTTTAATTGGTGTATCTTAGAGAATACTGGCCTACCGCCAGGGTTGACACTTTCCCAAGTTTCTTATTTCCTACTTCTCAGCACTAGCTGCTGCCTATTGTTCTTCTCATTATTCTAAACAGTTTATCTTTTGTTGTCAAAAACTCAACGTACCTGGTTGTCTAGAAAATACACACTTTTTCTTGTACTGGCAACACTGGCAATCTTGTCCACAGAATAAATACAGCTAACTGTCATTGTGGCGTACAAAACGATTAAGTGTCTGAATGATAGTTATATCTTTTCTGTGACCACAGAATCAACCAAAATCACTTTGGCTTATCACTCGATAAAACTCTCAATTGCGTTTGCCACTTCATAATCATTTTAACACTTAGGAGAGAACCCAAATTAACAAATGAACGCGATCGCGTTTCGACTCTGACTGACTTAAGTTAGAACCACGATTTACAATGATAACTATTTCCGACCCTTCTAGAACAAAACAGTTCACCCAAAATATAAATATCCCGTGCAAATTCTCTTTTCTGAATTCCCCAAACAAAACAGGAAGCCTCCGAACTTAACTTTATAATTCTCGGTCAAGGTCAGCTTAACTAAACCCTGCACACGGGATGTCAACCCTACTCTTGTGCCCTTGTAGATGTATCATGGATTATTTCCCTTCGACTACAAATCATAAAAGTCGAGGTCATAAAAAATAGAATTTCATCCGGATTTCTGTTACCGACACTACATGTTACATCTTCATGGGACAAACTAAGTGAGGTGTCCATAGCCTTCATTGGACAATCAAAGGTGTCCATAGCCTTCATGGGACAACCAAGGTGGTCCATAGCCTTCACAAGACAATCAAAGGTGTCCATAGCCTTCATGGGACAATCAAAGGTGTCCATAGCCTTCACAAGACAATCAAAGGTGTCCATAGCCTTCATGGGACAGCCAAAGTGGTCCATAGCCTTCACAAGACAATCAAAGGTGTCCATAGCCTTCATGGGACAACCAAAGTGGTGTGACCGTAAGGTCTACCACGTCGTTTTAGCACTAAGGTGCTACCACTTATTAGAGTTAAGGTAAGAATACTATAGCAAGATTTTAAACACTAAGTATTTGAAGTGACTAGTTAATTAACCCTAGTCCCAAACCTAGGACGGTCATTCGTTCATGGTGTACATGAAATGACGTCATCAAAGCTTGTGTAGTAGCGATACAAGTAAAGAAACGGAAGTTATTTTTTTTCAAAGGGGAGATTAGAGTGAGTTGTTTTCAGCACGAGTGGAGCGGCGGCTGTTTTCCCATCTAGCAGGTCCCATTTATGTTTTGATTCGTAAGGATTGTTGGTTTGTACACCTTTAATGAATATATTCTATGAACCAGCATGGAATGGTTAGCGAATGCAACCACTGAATAAAAGGTATTGTTTAGTTAAGTCGAAGTTAGACTTACTTCTTGAACACAAGTTGGAAGTTACATTGTTGACATTTGACTATCAGCAACAGAGTACTTCATTCTTACGATCACACAGCCACACACCAACACAGACGAGTCTACAACAACTACCTGGGTTTATTACACATCTCTTCTGTAACCACCACTTCTGGCGATAGCCAGTTTACAACAGAAGCACCTCATTTCTTCACCCTGCCACAAAACGACTTTACAACAGAAGTCCTACATTTTTCCTCACCCTGTCACAGTAACCTTTATTGGTGCCCGTGACCAACTCGTCTCCGTTGGTGTACCTTTATTGGTGCCCGTGACCAACTCGTCTCCGTTGGTGCACCCATACTACAATGGAAACAGACCGGCCGCAACTGGGGCACCAGTTGGTATTGTTGCAACAGCAGAACCAACAATTACAGCAACAGCTTCTGCTTCAGACACAGCATACAGCGTCACAACAACCCCTACCAGACTCTGATAATTTTCATACTGCTACTTTGAAGAACATAACGGACACTTTGTGCAATGTTACTCAGTCCGTACATTATCAGAACATTGCTTCCATTGTTACACCTTCTGATGGGGACCCTCGCGGTTTAAGAAGTGGTTAGTGGACATAGAAAAGTACGTCTCATTAATCCCTACAGCTACAGATGAAGACCGTAAAAGGGTCGCATTTTTGTCGTCTCAGTCTCTGGTTACAGACTTCCTTCGACGAAGATTCAAGGACTTCCCTATGGAAACCTTCCCCTCCCTGAGAAAAGAGTTAATCCATCGTTATTCTCCAGTGACCGACTGTGAACACGCTTGGACTCTTCTTCGGCGCATTCATCAGGAGAAACACGAACCTGTGCAATGCTATGGTGACCGGCTGCTCAATCTTTCTGATGATGCTTTCTTTGAAGATTCTTTGCCTTCAGCTGATCTAGCTAAACATCTTTTTGGCATCTTCATTGATGGTCTCTCTACAGACTCGCTCAAACTTCATCTAATTCGAAAAGATCCTCATCCATCAATGAAGCCATACAGTTAGCAGTAGCCGAAGAGAATGTGAAGAAACGTTTTCAACAGCGTTTGGGACGTGACCTCGAGTAGAACTCCAAGAAGAACATGAACCGATGGACGTGAGTCATTATCGCTACAGTTGGCAAGGCCCACCTGCACAACAGCGACCTGTTGCTCCTCCGTCAGGGACCCATTCAAGTTAACAACATCGATCGCGACATCATCGAAGTGGACAGGCACCTCTGATACATCAGGTATCTACGATTACTTGCTTCACCTGTGGTCAGCCTAATCATATATCTAGGAACTGTGTCCACCGACAACAGCATCTTGTAAGGCCACAAACTAACACCCAGCAGCAACCACGTAATCGCCAGCACAGTCAAGGACAACTTCACCAACCTTCCTGGCCTCCATTCACACCCATGCCACCTCGTCAAGGACCTTCACACTCTTTTTCCCGTGGACAGTCACACCCCAGACCTCTTATGGACCAGGGAAACTACTGGAACACCCGTTAGCAAGGACCTTACCGGGTGCATTCTAAAATTCCAAACGACCACCTTGCAGGAATAGGTCCTTTTATAGAAGAACATTTGCTTCTCCACATGTTTATTTTTCTTCTCTGTCGTCTTCCTCTCCTGTTTCTTATGTCTCTCCTCCACATGTAATTCCTGATCCTTCCTCATGCCTTATTTCCATAGCTAAGAAAAGCTACCGTGCGCTCATTGATACTGGAGCCACAGTAAGCCTTATTCACGAGCAGTTATTTCGACAGCTTCGCAAGCATGTTAGTTTTATTCCCTCTTCTACTCCGCTGGCCTCCGTTACTGGCCAACCTCTTCGTTCTCTTGGCACCGCAGTCATACGCCTTCAGATTGGCTCCCAGTTGGTTGAACATCCGTTCATAGTAACAAGAGGTATGACTCGGAATTTCATTATCGGTCGTGACTTTCTTCTCAGTCATAACGCCCGAATTTATTTTGATTTAAAGCAGATCCGCATCAATGGTGAATACATCCCTCTCCAGGATGATATTCACATTGCTTCCCTGGTGCGTCTTACTGCTCCTGTAACTTTAAAACCTCATGCTGTTACTATCGTTACTGGTCGGGTCAAACGATCCGATTATGTCTCTTCTGGCCACACTGTCCATGTAGAACCATTACCTGATACCGACATAAGTGATGACCCTTGCATCAATGTAGTAGACGGTATTGTTCAGGTATCTACGAAGCGTGATTTCCCTTTGATGCTCCTTAATGCCTCTGGAAAACCCACCACTATTCAGAGAGGCACTGTGGTTGCACAGTTGGCATCACATTCCTTGTCTCAACACGCCTCTTTTTCTCCTCCCACTTGCCATCCCTCTACTGCTCCTTCACATTTAATGGGCGGATTAAGTCCTCATCTCCGGTATCCCACCACCGTTGGTGCAGTTACAAATGAGCGTTTACCACATTGTAACTTCCCTCCCCAGCACCAATCATTTTCCTCTCCGGTCCTTACACCCCCTCATTCTGGCGACAGGAAAGATTATCGCCGTCAACCTCCTCCTCCTCAGCCTCTCTTCCCACACCTTTCTCCTCCTCCTGCCTCCTCCTCGCCTATTCCCCCTACACGACTTGCTCAGTTGATGGAGCAATTGACAACTGACTCCCCACATGCCACTCGCATTCGTCAGTTTGTCAAGAAACATCAAGACATATTCGCTCTTTCAGATATGGAGCTGAAACAAACATCTACTGTAACCATGGACCTTCACACCACCACTGAAGTTCCTGTCTCTCTCAAGCCCTACCGCACTCCATTGCATAATAGGGAGATTGTGGAAAAGTCAATTGCGGATATGCTTGCCGCAGGCATCATAGAGAGATCTCGGTCCTCCTGGTCCTCCCCTATTGTAATTGTTACCAAGAAGGATGGATCACATCGCTTCTGTTGTGATTATCGGGCCTTGAATGCCATTACTAAGACCATCTCGTACCCTCTTCCTCGAGTGGATGATATCTTGGCTACCATTGGCAAGTCTAAGTGGTTCACTACCCTCGACGCCCGATCTGGGTTTTGGTGTATACCAATGTCCCCAGAAGCGAAAGTTAAGTCCTCTTTCTGTACACACATAGGGAGTTATGCGTGGAACGTCATGCCTTTTGGCCTTAAGGACAGCCCTGCAACGTACATGTCCCTTATGGACGAAGTATTGAAGGGCATGCAATCTTTTGCTTTGGCCTACGTTGACGATATCCTAGTTCACGCTCCGGGGTCCCTTGAGGACCACTTACTTCATGTAGAAAAAGTGTTTACACGCTTGAGGGCACATAAGGTTATGCTCAAACTGAGCAAATGTGCATTCCTCCAGACTGAAGCTAGATATCTTGGCTTTATCATTAATCAAGATGGCATCCGACCAGACGATACCAAGGTCCAAGCCATTCGTGACATGCCTCCTCCTACCTCTGTCCGCCATGTCCGTGGTTTCTTGGGCAGTTGTTCGTATTATCGGAAGCATATTGTCAATTTCTCTAGAGCAGCTTCGCCTCTTATTGCTCTCACAAAAAAGTATGCTCGTTTTCGTTGGACAGATGCTTGCCAACAGGCTTTTGACTATCTTAAGTCTGCTCTTACCAAAATTCCTCGTTTGGCCTATCCAGACATCCGACGTCCTATGATTTTGTATACGGACGCTTCCAATCGGGCCGTTGGTGCTTGTCTTGTACAGACCAACGTATCGGATGCTCCTCCGATTATTCCTAATGTGCCAAATGAGTTACCTATTGCGTTCCTCTCGCACGCACTCAGTCGGTCTCAACAACGATGGACCGTTACTGAAAAAGAAGCCTTTGCAATTCATTACGCATTGCAAAAGTTAGACTTCTATCTTAGGGGTACTAAAGTTCTTATTCGAACTGACCATAAGCCGCTCCTTACTTGGTTATCCAAGACTTCAGAACAACCCCGCAAGCTCCAGACCTGGGCTCTGAATCTTCAGAGTTATGATGCTACAATAGAGCATATCCCAGGGGAATATAACACCATTGCTGATCTCCTATCACGGGTCCCGTACAATGCTTGTACTGATATCTGTCCTTCTTCTTTATCGGATCCCAAGGCATCATCAGATCTTGATGATAATGCTAAGGAGATATTGGTTATCAATTCCAATCAAACCCCTCCTGTATTTTCTCATCACGATACTACGGATACTAGCTCTCCAGATGAGCTCCTCCTTTCCTCGTCTTTCACGGCGAAAGAACAACTTCAGGATCCTGAACTCTTGAAGGTTCGCACTCAGTTACTACGTGATCCCAAATCGAACCCTAATTACACTATCCTTACTTCTGATGACATTCTCTACTGGATTAATCCTAAACAGCCAGATCGTCTTTTGACTTGTATTCCTCGTCATCTTGTCTCTCGGGTCCTCCATGCGTTCCATGATTCTAATGGCCACATGGGGAGAGATAAAACACGCGATATTGTATCTAGACGTTACTACTGGCCCTCTCTTTATAAGGACATTGCTGAATATGTTGACTCTTGTAGGACTTGTAAGCAGCGCAACATGCGTCCTCTGCGCATCCCTACTCAGCAGATGACTCTGACTCATTTCCCTATGGAGTGCGTCAGTGTAGATCTTTCCGGTCCTTACACCCTCTCACAGTCTGGGAATACCCATGTCTTACACTTCGTGGATCAGTACTCTGTCTGGCCCGAGTGTTTTCCGCTCCGTGGTTCTTCGTCTGAGGACGTTACACAGATTTTCCTTACGGAGTTCGTTCCTCGCCATGGCTATCCAAAAACTGTCCTTACAGATAATGGAAAGCAATTCATTGGTAGGCCTTTCCATTCCACTCTTGTTGATCTGCATATTGACCATAAAACGACCAGTTACTATCGGCCTCAGTCGAATGGTCGTAATGAGAGGATGCATAAGACTCTCCATGACATACTCTCCAAACTTACTTCTGACAACACACAGTATTGGGATTTCTTTCTTCCCCAAGCTTTAGAAGCTTTGCGTGTCAATGTTAACGACACTACAGGTTTCTCGCCCTTTTATTTCTTGTATGGCCGAGAGCCACGCCTTCCCTTAGATAATCTCCTTACTCCTCAACGGAGATATATGGGTGATAATCCCATAGAGATTATTCTGCGTAATAAACGTGAAGCCCACCAAAGAGTTCACCATAACACTCTTAAGGCATTTAAGAAACGTCAACGGTTACATGATAAGGGCGCTCACTTGCCATCCTTTACTATTGGTGACCTGGTGTGGTTTCGTAAACATGTTCGGAACTCCAAATTTGACGACCATTGGGTTCCAGGCTATAAGATTGTCGAGCAAACTTCTCCAGTTACCTTCGTCTTGTGGAACGAAGAGCGTCACCACTCTACCAAGGCTCATGCTACTCAAATTAGAAAAGATGAGCAACGACCTTACACTAATCCTCCTCCTGCTATTCGCACTAGCCGACCCGTTCGTACGGCTACCCTCCAATATAACCCTTCCTCCTCTTCCTCTTCATCCTTATCTGCAGACACTCTCTACCCTCCATTCCACCCCATCTCCTCTGTCCCTCACCCTGCTCCTCCTGTGATTGTTCCACCCAATGCTTTAGGTGATTCCTCCTCTTCCGAATCTGATAGTTCTCCTCACGATATAGTATATCGCCTCCGGTCTAGAGATGTCCGTGGAGTTGCGAAACATCCTGCCTCTTCAGTCCAGTCTTTACCTCCTCCTCACTCACAGATGGTTCGTCGTCTACGCCGTTATCGCTCCTGTTCCGTATCTGAGGATGATATCCCTCCTCCTGAACTATATGCCCGAATCCACTCCCGTCAGGATTGTTTCAACGCGTTTCCCTCCGTTGTTCCCGGTCCATCCCATGCTTCCGATATGCATGATACCATAGTTCCTCCTTCCACCGCCACAGCTACTGCCCATACCTCTCCTCCTCCTTCAGTACATCTTTCCTCTGAGTCCGCTCCTCCTTTTCCCCTACCTACTTCTGACCTTGATACTGCCCCTGATTCTACCTCCTCTGACATCGAGACTGACGTTCCTCCCCCTCTTCTTCGTTATCCTACCAAACGTCGGCATTCCACCTCCTCTGGAGATTCTGCTCCCCTTCCCAAGTATCTTCTGCAGCCCACTGCCCATGTCCGTACTCACTTTTCACGTCTTCCTCGCCCCCGTCAGTTGCCTCTGGTACCTCCTCCAACCCCCCTGCCCCACCGACACACAGTAGATCGCGTAATCCTCGCCGTCTTCCTCCGATCTGTCCACGCCGTCCATTCCAATCCTCCCCTTATGTTCCGTCCCCTCCTGCAGTCCTCGCAATTTCTCCTCATCCTCAACAACCCCGCTGTGACGAACGTTTGAACACACGAGCAATCGAATGCATTGATTCCTTAAATATCCTCATAAAATCGTTAACCAGTTGACCTTTCTTTTTTTTCCCCAGATGTCTTTTCCAGTTATGTCTTATTCGATGATCTGTTTGTCTTTCGTGACCTCACTAGCTATGCTTTTCGACTCCTATGATGTCGAGTTTTGGGACACTCCTCATGTCACATGATTAACTCCTCCTTGACCAGCGTTAGCTATATCATTTTTTTGTACTTAAGATGGCATCTGTGCTGTCAAGACCTTATGATTATTGCCTTTTTCTTAATGGGTTGATATTTTTTTGTCACGAGCATGGTCATGATTTGTTCTTGGTGATTTGTGAATAACAAAGAGATTACCATTAGTTCATTTTTTTCACCCGCCACTTATGTTGGCATCAGTAATGCTTTTTTATCATTCCATTTTGTTTCCTCTATGTCGTTTAGACATAGTTCGATTTCCGGATTTTTTAATGCCGGTAAATTTCTTATGTGAATTAACTCATGCCATTTACTACCTTGTTTGAAGTTTAGTTTACTACATACTGATGTTCCTGTCTTGTGCAACCGCCGTGTTCGGCGTCCGCCATTTTTTTTTGGGCACCCACTATTTTTTTTTAATTGCTTGTGAGTTTTCCACTTTTAGCGACGGTACCTCGCTTTGATGCATTCATGATTTGTTTTTTCCATTACTTTGAGTAATGTTTGTGACTTAATGGTCCATTGTTCATTGATCCCCATGAAATATGAGTATTTTCATTTTTGCCATTGTGTCATTTATGCCTCTCGACATACACTTTGTATCTTTTTCCATAACTAGCTAATTCTCTTACTATTCCCCCATCATTTTTTTGTTTTCTTTATTTCATTGTCCATTCCCCATTCCCTTAACTCCCATGCTATTGTATTCCACTGCCGTATATTTTCCTATCACCTTCCATACCCATGATTGATGTTTTTTTAAATGAATAATGGAGTAATAATCTGGTGGAACTGGTATATATAAATTTTCCCCTTAGTTTTTTTAGGGTTAGTTTGCAGTACTTCCTCGGAATATGTCTCCCTTCCGGGATACATTTTGGTGGCCCCGAACGTATGTGACCGTAAGGTCTACCACGTCGTTTTAGCACTAAGGTGCTACCACTTATTAGAGTTAGGGTAAGAATACTATAGCAAGATTTTAAACACTAAGTATTTGAAGTGACTAGTTAGTTAATTAACCCTAGTCCCAAACCTAGGACGGTCATTCGTTCATGGTGTACATGAAATGACGTCATCAAAGCTTGTGTAGTAGCGATACAAGTAAAGAAACGGAAGTTATTTTTTTTCAAAGGGGAGATTAGAGTGAGTTGTTTTCAGCACGAGCGGAGCGGCGGCTGTTTTCCCATCTAGCAGGTCCCATTTATGTTTTGATTCGTAAGGATTGTTGGTTTGTACACCTTTAATGAATATATTCTATGAACCAGCATGGAATGGTTAGCGAATGCAACCACTGAATAAAAGGTATTGTTTAGTTAAGTCGAAGTTAGACTTACTTCTTGAACACAAGTTGGAAGTTACATTGTTGACATTTGACTATCAGCAACAGAGTACTTCATTCTTACGATCACACAGCCACACACCAACACAGACGAGTCTACAACAACTACCTGGGTTTATTACACATCTCTTCTGTAACCACCACCTCTGGCGATAGCCAGTTTACAACAGAAGCACCTCATTTCTTCACCCTGCCACAAAACGACTTTACAACAGAAGTCCTACATTTTTCCTCACCCTGTCACAGTGGTCCATAGCCTTCACAAGACAATCAAAGGTGTCCATAGCCTTCATGGGACAATCAAAGGTGTCCATAGCCTTCATGGGACAACAACAGTTGTCCATAGCCTTCATGGTACAACCAAAGTGGTCCACAGCCTTCACAAGACAATCAAAGGTGTCCATAGCCTTCATGGGACAACCAAAGTGGCCCATAGCCTTCACAAGACAACCAAAGTGATCCATAGCCTTCATGGAACAATCAAAGGTATATAACACATAAGGAAGGGAAACCCGAGGCCTGTAAACAACAAATAAATATTAGACAAACATAAAGGTATGTTTTCAGGCACTCGTAAGAAATAAAGAAGTAGAACACTAGACACAATCAAAGGTGTCCATGGCCTTCACGGGACAATCAAAGGTGTCCAAAGCCTTCATGGGACAATCAATGTGGTAAATAGCCTTCAAAGGACAATCAAAGGGGTCCATAGCACAATAAAGGTTAAGAAACACTGCAGTAGAGCTTCTTCTTTTTCTTCCTCGTTCGTCCTGAAAAGGACGTTGGTTGCATTATGTCGCCGTTTACAGCGAAGCTGCGATATTTGCGCCTTTCGGCCCGAAACATCCGACTTTCTCACTGCATTTTGTGGGACTGGGTTTGCCTTCCCTCTTCGATCCCTACTCTCTCGGTCAGACTGCAGTGATGCAGCCTGTTTCCAGGACCACCACTTGGAGGTGGAGTAGGGTCTTGGTCAGCTCTGGTTCGCTTACCCTGACGCAAGCAGTCAAGCTATGAGTCGCTGCATTCATTTCTTTTGCTGCGTCTTCGGTCCCGCATTAGAGAATATGCTTTCAACAAATACAAGCAAAACCTGTGCTGTCCGTTCAGCGTCTTTCCGTGTCTTCGTTATCCACTTCATGTCCATGCCAAATTCCGTTCTCCATGTGTGTGTGTGTGTATGTGTGTCTATCGGGGCGAGTGTAGGTTCAACACTATTTCTTTTACCTTGGGGATTATAGAACACGGACTAGTGTGCTATTGGTATTCTCAATGCCTGTCCTATCTAACGTCAGTGTCCTCTCCTCTCATCTAAGTATTTGTCTGGCTCTTTCAATCAGTTCTACATCGAAGATGTTGTCATTACATTTCAGTCCTTCAATTTTGCGCAATCAGTTATTTCTGAAAGTCTGCATCTTTCTAGGTTGTTTCCCCTCCTTCGGGTTTTGGAATCATGCAGTAAGAGTTACTTGACATTTGAGTTCAAGACTCTTACTTTTTTTTATCTCTGTTCCGCTATGCAATATTAACCTTCTTGTCTTTTCATTCCGTTCGTGAATGTTATGCCTGTTGCCGTGTCTTGCTACTTTTTGACTAATATTCTTCTTGTAATCAAGTTATAATCGAGCTTATGATGCTAATCGGATTTAAGTGATTATCAAATTGTGAGTATGGTATTCTCGCTGGTGCTACGGAGTTCGTGCACTGTGCTGATATCCTCCTTGTGTGATCTAAGGGAGGAGATCGGAGCTCTTATGGAGTTGTCCGTGTGAAATGAAGATAGTCAAATTATGAAGCTGGCCAAGACAACATACTCCACACAAAAATAAAAACTGCTTCTCCCCACGGTGCTTCATAAGTCATATTTAGCTGTATCCGAAAGCTCTTGAAAGTTATGAAAATGACGATGCAGGTTGTTTAATCACTGAATTCTTCAATTTAATATTCAAACAGCTGAGTAATAAATCCGTGCAATTTTGTCTAAGAAGAATTTGACATGCTAGTTGTCTAAGAAGAATTTGACATGCTAGTTGTCTAAGAAGAATTTGACATGCTAGTTGTCTAAGAAGAATTTGACATGCTAGTTGTCTAAGGGGCTAACAATCTTTGCCATGCGAAATTGCCTCGTAAACAACTACTGCAAAAGGACATGAGTACTTTGAAGAAAACTTTTTTGCGTATAGACCAAGTGTAATTTTAGCCTTATGGTCTGTAATGAGCAAATATGGAATTAGACGAAATAGCTGTCTAACCTCTTTCTGTGGCCTCTTGTTGTTACCGTCGACATGTAAAACCTCCACACTCTGCGGACTCTTGTGACCCTCTAAATGTCTAATATCACATCTGTCTGTGGACTCTTGTGACCACCTAAATGTTTAATATCAAAACTGTCTGTGGACTCTTGTGACCATCTAAATGTCTAATATCAATATTGTCTGTGGACTCTTGTGACTCTCTAAATGTCTAATATCAAAACTGTCTGTGGACTCTTGTGACCACCTAAATGTCTAACCTCAACACTCTCTGGCTTCTTATAAGTCTAACCTCAACACTCTTTCAGTGGCCTCTTCTGACCAGGTGTAGTCGGTTTATCAGACGTCCAATTTGGCCGGATTTGTCCTGCTTTTTCATGTACGGCCAGATTTTTTTAAATGTTGAAGTATCCGGCTTTTTTGAACGAATGAAAATAAAGTCACCATCCCAGAGAATGGAGCAAATAATTTATCAATAATTCCGTAACCTTTCTTGTTGTTTGATTGTTTATAATATGTTATCATCCTATTTTAATTTAGGTTTTATAATTATCGCTCTGTATGTTTAAGGCCACCTGTTAGGGAAATAAAATACGTTGACTACTAACACTGTACTAGGTTTAGTAAATTAAAGCTTCATCGTAAACTTCAAATTACAGCTAATTTAAACTTTAGTATTGAAAGAAACATTAATTAATGTCGTAGATTTTTGATACGGGAATTAAGACTTAGGTTGGTCCCTTCTGAATAGATTAGAATATGTGTTAGTTACAGTGAGAGATGACAGTAGAAATAGAGTTCCACGAGTGAGATAATAGAAATCAATAGAGGCTGTCTCTGAAATCGAGAATCTTTTCTCTCTCTCTCAGCCTATCTTCTACAACAGATCTAAAGGATTCAGACAGTCTATTGACTACATATATTAATATATATATATATATTTCCACTCACGTGCACACACACACAATTGACGACATGTAGACGCACACACGTGGGAAAACTATAACAGTGATTATATAGATATTTGGGAACGAGCTGACCCGACACACTGATTAAGTTAAAGGGAATTTTTAATTATCAGAAAATTCCATCACAACACATAAAATTACATCAAAGCATATACAAATAGTCATAAAGTCAATAAAAATGCTACAAGAATGATAGACCCACAGTATGATCCTTTCCCTCGATGTTTAGCCCACAGTCCTGTTAGAGGAAAAGTGATAGCCCCCAAAGAGTCACGGATACATCTGCTGTAGTCTAATGATTTTCCCTTTTAAAGGTATGAACAGACTTTGATAGTAGTATGATCTATCCTAAAGCAAATATTTGTTAGCAACAAACTTGCATAAAGAAATTTAAGACAGCAAGAAAAAATGGTTATCAAAATACCACAATAAAGGAATCGCTCAGTCCTGCATTCACTCTATTCAGTCATCAGGGATCCCTGTCATACATTCTTACCTACAATGGTGCTGTTGTTCGCTGTCTGGCGCAAACTTTATGACACTTCTCTACAGTGAATCTGTATTCTTTGGATAAAGAGAATCCCAGCTCTGCAGATACAGGTTTCTTCCACTGTTCCGGGGAGCATTCACTTCACCAGATTATTTTAAGATTACTGTTAAGGTCACTTGAATCAGTTTGGGTAAGAAAGTTTAAACGGGCTCACAGTGTCAGAATCACGAGGTTCCCACTACTTAGGAAAAATGGCAGGTTGGTAACTTCGATAAAAGGTAAAATTCTGGGTCACACCACAAGGTTTCAAAATCGTCGGAATGTTAATTTCTTGTAATATGTTACTCGCCCAAGGGCTGACATGTACTTGATGTTTTTATCAGGAAGAATTTAATCTGGCTCGGTAGGCGCAGTTATTTCATTAAAATCTTAAAGTTCTTGTAAAGGTTAACACCAAGTCTTTAAGGAAAATGTTTTAGTTCTTCTCAGATATTACTCGTGTACTCAACGCTGGCAAAGTTGGGTCACCCCCAGTTTTCACTGTATAAAGAAAAACAGCATATACATACTAAACATACTATGTACTCCGGTTATGACTTACATTATCAACTGCAAGCGGAGGCTTGACTTATCGTTTAAAACTTCCCGTGAAATAAGTTATATTCATAAAATCAATCAGCATGAATTAGAAATACATACGTATTTCGTCAATACTCAATGATGAATCTATGCAGTTTGTAGCAAAGTTGATTTTGCTGGGGAGGTTATGATGGTATCCTAACAAAGAATGAAATCGGTGTCTGCATAAACCGTGTGTGGTCAAGCACATGTAGGCCCTGACTCTAAAAGATGATGATGATGAATTATGTGCAGGGAACCTAACGCTACCTCCCTAGATCTCACACGGTCACTCTTGTG